>CM060968.1:96473497-96509903 GCA_030765045.1 Tenodera sinensis | reverse complement strand
TAAATTGTGAGGATCAAGGAAAGAGCCAAAAGAGAAAGAAGAAACAATAATGGATGAATAAAAGCACAATAAAGGCGAGAGATTGTGATATGAAGAAAACAAATATGAGCAGATAAAACGTCTAAAAATTCTCATAAAATACTCTGTTATGTGTAGTTATCGTGAGATTAAAATTCCATTCAATGAATTACAAAGTTCTAGTGATTACGGATTAAATGCTGGTTCACAATCACCCGGTAACGATAACGACAACGGGAATATCAAGAACACTCTGGTTCACAACAGCCACTAGCGGCAACGGGAATAGTGGAAATTGCGCATTAGGGTATCATTTATTTCTTTTGACCACTGAACAAAATTAACCTGCCTCTCCAATTCAATCAACATAAAACTAGGTTAACCAACACCTAATTTGGATCAAGTGGCGATCAAAACGCGAAGCTATTGCGCATTTCCGATTCCAAGCAAACAGGAAGCTTCAGTCCTATAGCGCCCTAGCTTCATTAAAATTATTGTTGTTCTTTAAGCCCCGGCACTACAGCCCATGAAGAGCCAAGCCTTACGGCCCAGCCGCTGCGTCCCCCACCTCGACCCACTACAGGCCAGTTATGCCGCCTTCACGTCCTGGGGCCACTACTTTTCTATCAAGTAGCTCCTGAATTGGTTCCCCCGGGACCTAACGAGGCTGAGTGTACCCCGTACCAGACCTCCCAGAGGGGATAAAATCCCCATGCTGGTACCGGGAATCGCACCAGGATCCTCCGCTCCAGAGGCAATTTGTTGTTCTTTATTGTTACATAAAATACCGTCGGTTTGATTTTCCCAGAAATGCGACTAGCGAGAGCTCTAGCGGCCGTTTATGTCACGGCCACTTGAATTTCTATCTTGAAGGAAGAAGTCTTTGATATGCATTCAATGGATCTAATATGCCGTTAACGGGAATCTACACCAAAAGTTGAATCTGAGCCAAGTCTTGCTTGTCGTTCCCGGAGCCCGGGAGGGCTTGCCGTGTTGGTTGTGAATACTCCCATTTGAATACGTGTATTTCAAGTCTCTCGTTCTGGTTATGGTTCCCGTTGTCATTGGTTGTGAACCAGCCTTAAAGCCCGGTTATAAAACGTTGTTTGTTGGAACATTAGTTAAACCAATCGCAGGCGCCATTTTATAAACGACTGGTTGGTTAAGCCGCAGTGCAGTAGAGTTGATATGCCTGCGTCCTGACAAACCAAGACGATCGTAATCTTCATTTTCTTCTTGCATCACAATTAAATGCCGTTGGTACCCGTGCTAGCATAGAAAACAAATTGAAATATTCTGAACATAAGTGGAAAGGCAAACACTGACAAGAACAATAGCGTTTGCAGCAACAACTTGATTGCCAATTTTACACAACTAAATGCCGTTGGTAGCTAAAATGTAATGCTGGTAACAGTTTAGCGTTAAATTAACATGACCATGCACAACAAAAAATAAACTCGTAACACATCCAGCGCTTTGCTTCACATTTGTTCGTAATAATAATAATAATAATAATAATAATAATAATAATAATAATAATAATAATAATAATAATAATAATAATAATAATAATAATAATAATAATAATAATAATAATAATAATAATAATAATAATAATAATAATAATAATAATAATAATAATAATAATAATAATAATAATAATAATAATAATAATAATAATAATAATAATAATAATAATAATAATAATAATAATAATAATAATATTTTATTAAGGAATATTCCGCATTACAATGGGTTTCCTTCATCCCGAAGTCCCTGTCTATAGCATCTTCCTCCTTCAAACCCTCTTCTCTCCAGACTCCCATTTCACCCCATCCATCCAGCATTCCCTAGATTTCCCGCTTCTTTTCCCGTCTTCTTTCCAATTTATAATGTTATTGGGTACTCGATCCTCTAACATTCTAAGCACGTGTGCACACCATCTCAGGCGCTTTTGTTCCACAATTTCCAAAATGTTTTTGTCAACTTGCATAATTTCCTTACTCTATCATTCCGAACTTTATCTTTCCTGGAATTTCGTGCTGGTCGTCTCCAAAAGTCCATTTATTATACCACCATTACCACCACCGCCGCCGCCACCGCCACCGTCACCGCCACCACCAATAGTTTGTATGGCCTGCAATAAGCAATAGATAGTAAATAGTTATCTGAATGCAATACACTCGATTTTTCCATTTCATATCTTAACGGTTTCGCTTATATAAATATCTAAGCCCCAACAGTTTGCTCATCTACCTCTAATGTGCTAATTTTAGTAGAAGTATTCTCAAGCTACACAAGGAATATCGTACACCACACAGGAATATACTTTGTCTAGGTTCTGTATCATACTTGGGGTCTCATACTATTGTATACCCAACTTTTATTACAGCCGTCTATTTCCAATGACGGCAGCTGCCCCCTGATATTTATATCCAAAGTTGGGGTAGCCATTTCATTTCCGTAAAACTGTGCCATGATAACTTTTTGTTTATTTCAGAACTCAGCCTACTGGCGCCGAAGCTCCTTGCGTAGTTTGGGGACAATCCTTCCACAACATTCATAAACTATATACAAGCCTTCAAACAAAAATATAAACTCATTGCTATCCAAACAAGAGGCCCATAACTTTTCTTCGAAATCATATCCTGCGAATGGCTTTTTTTTATTTTTCTCAATAGAATTTTACTGTCCCTCTGGTACCAGAAGTTATGAGAAAGGAACATTGGAGTACAAAGACAACAAAAAGCATATAAAATATTGATTCCCCAATTAGTTGATTTCTCTCAACGAACACAAACTAAAGGGGAAGATCTTTAATTCCATTCATTAAACTAGGGCATTAACCATTGTTTTACATAAATATTTACGCTTAGGTTTTCCATAGACACCTTGGGACATAACTCATTCACCGCTCTGAAAGCATATAGGTCTATTTGTGGTGGTATTTATGTATGTGGAATAATGAAGCTGATTTAGTTATCAATAACTCTACCCTGTTTATCAATTATCTAGAAGACACACGATGAAGACATTGCACCCAAAAAATTCGATGTCAGGATGTCACAGGAGATATATGCACCTGAATAAAAAAGTACAGAAAAGTATCTACAGTATCTGTGTGAGAGAGAGAGAGAGAGAGAGAGAGAGAGAGAGAGAGAGAGAGAGCAAGAAAGAAAGAAGGAAAGAAGGAAAGAAAGAGAGAGAGAGAAAGAAAGAAAGAAAGAAAGAAAGAAAGAAAGAAAAGAAAGAAAGAAAGAAAGAAAGAAAGAAAGAAAGAAAGAAAGAAAGAAAGAAAGAAAGAAAGAAAGAAAGAAAGAAAGAAAGAAAGGAAGAAAGAAAGAAAGAAGAAAGAAAACACAGTACCCTGTTTTATCATTAAAACAATTTACAGTTCGCTGTTTTGTTCTATCGTAACCTTACACAATTATCAACTTAGAGATACAACTTAGAAACTGCCATGGAATCACTTGTTTGTGTCTTTCACTGGATACTGACTGACTGGATGTGATTCTACACGTCACAGTCCCTATCTGATTTACCCTTCTACTGAAGGAGGAGGTGGGGTACTAACCGCTAATTACTTAAGCGTCTCCAAAGAGACAGGATTGGACATTACTGACAAATAATTTACTTGCGTTCTCCTAGATACAAAGGTAATAGAAAGTACTCATTCAAGTTTGCTGTGGAAACTTTGGAAAAGTGATTGTAAAATTGACTTGGAAATTGAAGATATGTTTATTTCTTTTTAATGCTGAAGTACAAGTGTACCGCTAGGCTTCTGTAATTCACTTTTGAGCAGAAAATCTTAGTGCTATTCATATTACTTTAACTTCAATTATTATTATTTGATTTAGGCTAGCTTATAGTTAATTCGAAATGGTTTGTAAGGTGTTAAATTGTAATTCTGATTACTGAATCAAGTATATAGTTGAACTGAAATGGCTTGATTTGCTTTGATAGCAATGTTTTAGATAAACCTAATTCGGTTCTCTTTTTACAGCTGTTTACTTTTAGGCTTGAAATGTGTGATGCCCATTAACAGTCTCTCCTGCCCGGCGATGTCAATATATTTAGGAATGACATCCTTCATTATAAATACATGCAACGACAAGAATATCCAGTCACCTACACACCGCTTCGATGCAACTGCGATGACCACATAGAGACATTAAACGCACGAAAGACATAAAAACAATGTAGCGGAAATAGGAGGCCTGAGGGCCACACTCTTATGGCTTATATTAACTAGACCACAGGTTTGAAACGTGCCATTACAGCAAGTTTGTCAATAAAAGTCGCTAATTGCCACTGTGTAATGAAGCTAATTCTGCGCATGAAGTCACACGCAGTGCCTTTACTTCTTTGACTATAATTACTCTCCCATTCCTTCCAATTCCTATTTTTATTTGTATTCTTTATCGCCCAGTAAAATTATTATTATATTTATTATTATTATTATTATTATTATTATTATTATTATTATTATTATTATTATTATTATTATTATTATTATTATTATTATTATTATTATTATTATTATTATTATTATTATTATTATTATTATTATTATTATTATGAATTATTAATTATTATTAGTTGAAAGAATGATAAAGAAACGGTTGGTTATACAAATATATCAGGAATATATTTATTTGTCTTGCTTGCTTTCATCCACCCTCCAGTACTGCACCCCACCAATGACGTCTGTAGTGGGCAGGTGGGGGACGCAGCTGCTAGGCGGAAGCCTTGGCCCTTCATGGACTGTTGCGCTAGAGGTTTAGTTTGCTTGCTTTTGCTTTCTTTCTTTCTTTCTTTCTTTCTTTCTTTCTTTCTTTCTTTCTTTCTTCTTCTTTCTTTCTTCTTCTTTCTTTCTTCTTTCTTTCTTTCTTCTTTCTTTCTTTCTTTCTTTCTTTCTTTCTTTCTTCTTTCTTTCTTCTTTCCTTCTTTCTTTGTATCTTTCTTGCTATCTTTCGATCTTTCTTTCGTTTTTTCTTCTTTTATTTCTTTATTTTCTAGAAATTTGACATTTCAAGTAAAGTGATTACTGGCGTGGATACTTTCATTGTTCTAACTCAATAATGTTGGAGATTTAAACAAAATAGTATATTATGCAAAGAGACTACAATGGTAGCAATTAAGATGAGAGTTTCATCCATTTGATACAAGCATATTCCTTACCTTGTCTGATTATAAAATATTTAATAATTATATTTCAGTTCTACACTTACGTGAGTCAATATGTGTGGTTTTTCTTCAGTCACGGTTTCTTATTGTGTTCAGCACGTTACTCTGTTTCATGAAGTTTTGTTGAAATAGAAAACAATGTATCTGTAGGCGGCAGCATAATGTAGTCAATATTATTGTACAAAGAGCGCCAAAGAAAATCTCACTGCACTTCGCGTCTATGAGACATTATTTATGGTTGTATGAAGCCATGTCCATTTCATTGTTTGCTTTAGGCTACGGTGCAAGGATGTACCATTGCTGCTTACACCAATAACCACTACACAGGTTATAAAATGGCGTAGAAACGCAATACATGTTTATCTCTAAAATTAGTCAGTTTGTCATACATACCTCTTATCGTGATTGGGCATATGTTATCTCCTTTGAAGGGATTAAAATCTAAGGGGAACACTTGATGAGCGCCCAGGTTAGCGAAATGTATAATGTGTATGTGTGAGAAGATTTTCAGGGGTGCAAATTAAATCTTGAATGGTATCCATTATATACATAGCAAGGCAGCACTTTATTAGAACAAACGGAACCGAATTCTCAGTGATATCAATGCTTACTGCTGCATAGAGGCAAACATAACTAAATAATAAATCAATAAGAATGTTTCGCTCTAATTCAGATATAGTTGCTTAATTTACCTTTATTAACCTGTCGCTGATCATAGGAACAAACAAAAATATGGACAAAAGTATAACACAATTTTATTACCATTGCAAGTATATAATTTATGTAAATCACATACATAATTATTATTTATGTCAGTTCCTGAGCATGATTAGTCACTTATAACGCAAAAGTAATGTATATAATCATAGAGACCTTTTTTCTCGCAAATGTGTCATTTAAATCACTATATACAAACGTATATGATATATTTATCTAGTTTAGCTGTTTCCATTTCGTTTCAATTAGGAGGTTTAAGCACCTGTAGAATACAAGTTTTCCTCGCAGACATACATGGGCAAGTTTTGTGTGTGATTGTGTGTGTGTGTGTGTGTGTGTGTGTGTGTGTGTGTGTGTGTGTGTGTGTGTGTGTGTGTGTGTGTGTGTGTGTGTTTTATGGAACTACCAACTTGAGTTAACCTTTTTGTACTTACAATAAGTAGAATGCACGTGGTGACTGGACTAAACCAGCAAGGGATGCAAAGTGCAATATACAGCAAATTTTAAACTGGCATAAAATTATCTTCAATTCCCAATTATGTAATTGCACAACTCGATGTCATCAAAGCCTTCATCCTTGTTCTTTATAACGCCATATAGGATAAGTCCTGAACTTGAGACAGCCAAAAATTGGGTGCATCATTTTTTGGCTTCTGAAATTGCGAAGTATAGATGAACATCATTTTAGGGTCTATAAACAGCAATTATTGCAATTCTTTAACTACTTTCTTATCTACTGTTAAGCAATATTAGTATTCATTAGCAAATGAACATTTCTAGAGGTACCGTAAACAGGCTAATTTCGGACGCTTTGGGTAACTTCGACCATTAGGTTGTCCAGCCTAACTTTTTATTGTCATCCAAAATTTTAATATTTCGTACGGTTTATTGTACCGCTTATGGAGCGCATTAGTTGCAAAGCTGTTTTCAATGCATCCTGGTGCGTACAGTAGACAAAGAAAAAGTCCAGATGTTGCTCTTGCCAGGATACAACACTAGTTATATTGAAATAGTCCACTAAATATGCTTCTTACACCAGCATCCCTGAAAAGGAACAAAATTAGACCAAATTAAATAAAAATACTTAGACAAACTCAACATAGTGTCACAGTAACTTACTTTACAGAATATTAACTAAAAAAAGCAAAATAAGAACTGTATCTCGGAGCACATAGGAGAGAAAAAGAATTGAATAACCAAAGAGGTTAGATGTAAAATCTGGAAATAGTATGAGTAGGAAACATCACTTTAAGATAAATTGAACCCGAAGAAACCCGTGCTGTATTAGAAGAAGCAGATGATTTGGTCCAAATTAAGTCCTTTCTTCTACAGGTTCCAACCCAAGGGTTTAAGATATGTCCCACCGATATGTTGATGATGTTGATATGTTGATGAGACAGTATAGGAGACTTCGTTCTTGTGCAGCTCTTGATTGAAAAGAATACGATATTTTATCCTACAGACATTTTGAGTCCTGGAAACACACGGAATAAAATGCTTGAGAAAAAATTCGGAGAAACAATTCTTCCTTGTGTTTCCGGAAAACGAGGATATGTGTAACTTGCAGAACAATCAGCTTGTAAGAAAACTGCAACCATGGAAGTTTTCTTTGGGGAATATTACGATAATTACATCTTTTAAAAGAAATCATGGACAGGCCTAAGAAGGGCTAAACTGATAAATAAGTTTATTTTAAAAACAATTTTGGCGTAAAATTGTTTTCTTGTATAATAAAGCTTTAAAGAAAAGAAAATACAACTTTTAGTATTCAATGTCTTTAATTTTTAACGGAACGTTCATTCCTAAACAAGTACAGCATTAAACGATGCATTTCTAGCGGCAGAAGTAAACACAGGTAACTAACTTTTTTCCCACTGTATTTGTTTCGTGGCTCAAGTTAGGATACGTACTTTGGGCACAATTCAATATTTTATATATCAAATAATAATACACGTAGCAATTATTTTTTGTATGATAAAGGTGCAAAAGACATCAAGGAATCTTCTCAAATTTATTCAGGTGTTTTAGATCAACATCTTCATACCAAAATTGGCAAGAGGTTTAAAAAACGGCCGAAGTTAGCCCGTTCTACGGTAGCTAATATGTCGTTTAATCTGTGATAGTCTTTGCCCTACTTTCGCTATTTTGGGTCCTACGTTGTCAGCTTGCGATATTCCCAAGGGAATGTATCTAGTGTGAAGTGAATATGCAATTAACCTTTTCCACTGATCTTCTGTTACTGAGAAGCGCAGTTCAGTTATAGCTGTACAACACTCAACAGTGCGCTGTAAATTAGTGAAACTAAATCTGCTTCCACATTTGATAAGCTAGCCACGGCGTTGCGTACAAATACGTATTCCTTAATGGACTGCAAAGCACCAATCAAAACATTTACACAAACATAGTAATATGCAGGCAGTTTAGCAGGAGCAGCCGTTTTATTCAGTATTGCTTATGATTCAACTTGTCGGTGGTTTCGAGCTTTATTCAGTAGTGAATGGGATCACATTGTTACAAATCTATACGCCACATTAAAGCAGAAAGCTGATTTTTGTGAGTGATTACAGGTAAACGTGATCATTGTCTACATAGGCAGTTAATGTTGGATATATTTTCACCGTACCACTTTTTCCAGTAATTCTTCATACCATTTATCTTCACCAAATATCAAAAATATACCGTCGAGCTATGGCAGATATAGACACGGCTAATAATTGAACATTTCATGATCAGATTATTTTCTTTCCTGTTGCTCAAATAAATTTTCTGGATGCAAATTTCACTTACATGTTTAGCTTTACAGCGTGTTAATTATACAACACCGCAAGGCGCAGCAAGCCTCTGACTGGATGCTGTGTTGACCATTCTTCCTGCCATCTCTCATTAAATTTGTATCTGCTATAATTTAGGCAACATGTATGCGGATAATACAAATACGTTACGTTGGTATTTGCGCGGTTCTGCGGTACTGCTTAAATAAAATGCACACATTTAAAATATTTCCATCAATAATTTTTACCAATTCACTAAAATAAAATAGTAAAAATAAGACACTTTCGTTTTCTGATTTCGTAGTCTTTTCATTTACATTTATAATTTATGTATTGGTTTTTCCGATTAACAGTGTTAATGTGTACGTATTATACAAGGGGCGTTCTAAAACCAGGCCTGACTACGAAAACACATTATGTAGAACAAATGATTTTTTATTTCTTATTTCATTACTTTCTCTACCACGTAAGGTAGATTTTGGTAAACGTAGGTGAAGGGGAATGAATGTAGTCTTTTACGGAAAGGAGTAAATAAATATTTTGTTTTGTTAACGACGCTGTCAATTGCCAGGATTATACAAGTATTACCGGTGTGCCGGAATTTCACCCCGCAGGAAACTGAGATCTTGGCGCATGGGCCGACACCAATAGCGGGAGAAGAGAACTTCAAGGCGGTCTAGGCGAAGTTTGGCTGTTACTATCCAGACTTAGCAAGCGTATGTGAGTGCAGAGCGTACTACCTCTTGCAGATGAGTAGTTGTCGGCACTGACAAATTTGTATTTTGATATTACTGTGAAATTTATGTCGTAATCTGAACCACAACAACGTACTATAATATTACATTTTTCCTGGAATATGCTGAATAATACATAGTATGGAAAGTAGACACGAAAAATAACTATTGATTTCAGTTTAAAAACGGGGAACTTCCGGCATGCGGAACAAATTAAAATTCCCAATGGTTATACCCTTTCCCCAACACATCTGAAATACTGCAAAATGGGTGTAAAATAAAATGGTAGAGAATCACGTTCACTTTGTGGAATAACGTGCTTTCTGTATGCTATGTCAAAAAGACTGTAGAACCTCGAAACAAAATAACTGCAACAAAAGAGCACCTGAGTGGCTATGTACAAACTAACACAAAATTCTAAAAATGTCCTTTGGCAACACATGCTGAAATACATTGCTTTTATCCTATTACACAATATAAGAATAATAGTGTATATTATATATAGTGCTATTACATAGAGGCAACATGTATGTCTGCCAGGATAATCTCAGAAATCACTCAACTGATTTTCAAGATTCGCCACTGAAAATGTCTATTGTCCTGATGGACATGGGCAAACAGACAACTTCTAATTTCAACTCTTAAATTATTAAAATATTAAAACGAATTTACAATATCAGGACGTTAGACCGCAAACGTGTTGGAGTTATAAAAGAATATACTTGCGATGACTTTTCGTTTCGAATGCCTTGGACAGAAAACAGTTGTTTCCAATCCATTTAAATACACGTAAAATAGCAAACCCGCGCATATTTCATTCCAAATACTTACTATATCTACACGACCACGTTTTAGCAACTGAAGTGATAAAGATGCAGCAAAATAAAGTACAATCAGATCTGCTTATAACCCTATGATAAGTGTGCATCCCATTATGTAGGACTTTTACAAGCCAGTGCCTAGGGTCAGATGCCTGTCGGGGAGCACACGAACCTATGGACGAGACAGAATGAGGACTTGGAAGCGGATGGTCAGCCAAGCACCAGATATGATAGTGAAGAAGAAGAAGAAGATATTAAATGCAGGTGAAATCGATGATTGGAAAGGGGATAATGGAGCAATTGGTGGAATGAGTGGCGGGAGTAACCGGAGAACCCGAAAAAAACCCGCCGTGACGCCGCTTCGTCCACCACGAATATCACATATGGTCCCTGGGATTGAACCTGCGCCACCTAGGTAGTAGGCGAACGCTCTAACCGCTCGGCCACGGCACCGCCACGACAAATTTTAAAAATCTTAATAGTTGTTTTTTAGACAAAGCAAGTATCTATATCGTCTTAATTTACAGACTTTTTTGCCACTTTTCAACATAGTCTCAATTTCGTTGCACACATCTTTCCCGTCGTTCTACAAGTTTGAAAATATCGTTACGATAGAACTTCGTTTAAATTGGCCACATTCCATACTGTGGCATTTTGTTTCAGGCTCGAATGATTGAGCCAACTTTCATCGCCTTGCAGCAATACTCTTAAAATATCAATCACCTTTATTTTTAAAACTATAAAGGTATTGGGTGATAGTTATTCTCAGAAATTTGTGGTCTTGTGGGACCCAAAAGGCGATAACCTAAGTTTTCAATTATTTCATGTGCTTCACAATATCCTACTGCAAAATTTGCATCCACAGTGACACGCCTGTATTCTCTAATCAGCTCATCAACTCTTTCCTTGTTGCGTTCCGTGGAGGCAATTCGATGGCGACCGCTTCAAGGCATGGGCATATACTCGTGTTCCCATCTTTGAAACGTTTGACCCATCTCATAGCACTGCAGACATCTCCATAGTCACGTTGAAGTCTGAGCTGAATTTCAGTTTATCCTCTTTATCAAGCAATTCATTGACAGCACCTGTCGAAACGAAAAATCGTGTCCGCCATTTTGGAAATACTCCACGTGGTCACTCAATAGAAGCTAATGATGTCACAATATAACATGGTGGTGTAAAATTTGTAAATCAAGATCCTGCTGTTATTTTTGTTACATAGTTGCAATCTGATTTTTTTTAGCAATGGGTTGCTCAGGACTTGCACTACGACCCTCATATACAGAGGTGTGCCTATGTGTGTGGCGTACCCACCGTTGTAGGTAACGTTGCAAATGCAACTGGATACTTTGAAATATTAACCACCAAGACAAAATGCTGACATCTCCACATTTCAATTACTTTTAGCAGTATTTAGTAATCAGTTTTAGGTTACTTTTATCCTTGATGAAACTAACATCAGAAGTGTAAGGAGCAAAGACAAACCCTGAATCCGACACTGTCAGGAAAAAGGCAGAAGATTTTACGATGTCCTGCACGACCTTTTGGCTGTTAACTACAGTTTAGTACCAGTGGGCATTCGCGGTAAGGAATACTGCAGGTTAAATCTTTTATGTTGATGTTCCGACACTCCCATACTTACTTCAGTAATGGGACAGTCGTGTGGGTTCATTTTACCAGCGTATATATTTAATCATCCAGCACCTCGTAAATGTTTAGTCGTAAGTCGTTTACACTAATATCATTAAAATTACATAGGCTTAACTTGTTATTTCTTTTCATGTATATTCGATGTCTGAAATGTTGATCACAGAGAAATAGAAGAAATATAACTGCCTTAAAATATAATGGTCAGATATGAATTAATTTCAAAGCAACAGAGTAGTACCATAGCATAAATCATCAAACAAATGCATGATGGAGATCATATAACTCGTATTTTGTGAATGCTCTTGGATACATCATACGAGTGGCTGGATGAAATTCTAAGTGCACACGTGCATGCTCTAAGTAGCATGTCCTCTAAAATTTCTGGGTTAATGTTGCACAACGTCGCAACCTAGATTAAAAGTTTATTAAAAAATAAAAAAATCAAGTAAGACATCACAAAATTGATCACAGAAGTTTAATTCCTTTAATTCCTATAGACTCCTTCATTTCAGGCAGAATGTCACGAAAATCCTTTGCTTAGGAAACTAATATACATTTAGATACACATTCGGATTCTACATCGTTTACACCCTGTACACAGAACAAAGTTTTGATTGGCACTCCTTGTTTCAAATTAATGCACCAAATGCTGAACAAAGAACAAGTGAATTATTGATGCTCCACTTTCTGGTTATGCAAAGATGTAATAAATGTGACTGATAGACTAATGATGACATACTTACACTCAAATTGTGCATTTACACATTTTCCATATGGTAACTGACTTAAGGATGCAGATTGTAAAGTGGATATATTGAAATCAAACAACACAAAGCTTGAGAATTGTACTCTTAATAATTATATTGGGTCTGGTTTAAGGATAAGACTTGAAGAAAGCCGTATATGTGATAAAGGGTTATGTTTGTCTAAATTAACTGAATTATTTTCTAACAGAGCCATGCAATGTCGGAAATAATGCAGTATAGATTTAGAAACTATACTATCTTAGGATGTGAAAGATGGCGATATAAGTTAGTAGGAAGCTGCAATATAAAATGTAATTCCATCTTTAATAAAACATATGCATTTAGCATATTATGGGACATATTATGGGAAATTCTATTATTTTTATTGCAAATAAGATAAACTTAAAAATAATCCTCCAGTTCAAACTTATTGTTAAAATTCGTTCTCTTTGTGAATGGCTAGATTTAAGTTATGTTTTCCTTATTTTTTTGTATAATACAACTTATAACAATAGTACATTATGTGACGAGAGAATAATGGCAGCAATTAAGATACAAGATTCATAATTTTCAGTCGAGCACCTTAATTGCCATTATACTCCAGTTGCATATGACAAGATATGTATATGCTCGACCATGTGTCTAAGTTAAAAAATTTATAAGATGTTTTTAAAATTCTAGCTGCATGTTATTGTCATTGGTATCCAATATTTTAATCCTGTATTTTTTATTTGATTATGCATACCAGAATCGATAGTTGCGACTTCTGTTGCAATCAGCTGCTTGATTTTATTGTTATGTTCATCTTGACACAATGATACAGAGAGCAAAAATAGACTTTCAAAAACGAAAAGACAGTTTAGTTTTTCTAAACTCGAACTAGTTGTTATTCGACTGAACGTACGAGAATGTTGCGCTTTCAGTTGCGTGGCAAAGTGCGTAGATGGCAAAGCATTGATTACTACATACGAATCTTTTCATCTGCGGATAACAGTATGGCTATGAGCGGGTGCGCCTTTTATTATTATTATTATTATTATTACTATTACTATTACTATTACTATTACTATTACTATTACTATTACTATTACTATTACTATTACTATTACTATTACTATTACTATTACTATTACTATTACTATTACTATTACTATTACTATTACTATTACTATTACTATTACTATTACTATTACTATTACTATTACTATTACTATTACTATTACTATTACTATTACTATTATTATTTATTGTTATTGTTATTGTTATTGTTATTGTTATTGTTATTGTTATTGTTATTGTTATTATTATTATTATTATTATTATTATTATTATTATTATTATTATTATTATTATTATTATTATTATTATTATTATTATTGTTATTGTTATTGTTATTGTTATTATTATTATTATTATTATTATTATTGTTATTATTGTTATTATTGTTATTATTGTTATTATTGTTATTATTGTTATTATTATTATTATTATTATTATTATTATTATTATTGTTATTATTATTGTTATTATTATTGTTATTATTATTATTAATTATTATTAATTATTATTATTAGTATTATTGTTGTTATTGTTGTTATTGTTCATTCATTCAAAATTTATACGTATATTTCGTAAATTATCAAAAATATATTAGAAGCCCCCGCATAGACCGAGAAAAGATTCGGAAAATGACCCCCCCCCCCCCCCCCCGAAACAAGGTGCGACAGGAACATTCAAAATCAGCCTTCAGCTCCTCGTCAATAAATTTAAAGAAAAGCGAAAATGTTACATAGGAGCCACATGCTGGTGGCCCTTAATTCAACCAATTGTTTCTTAACAGGCGGATTGGCAGAGGTTCAACAAGGATATGGGCATGTACAGTCACGCAATGAATGTACAGAATTATTTTAGAAGAGCAATACGACCTGACAAATTGCATTCGCGAAGCATCTGTAACGATTTCTGGCAACATGCTTAGGCTCTATCTTTAAGACATCATTTGAACGTAGGAAACTTATGGATTAGTCTAGCCCGTTTTAGCCGCTTTGGCCATAACGGAGGCTTTGACTTGAGATACACTTGGTGTTTTTCCTCGCTGAACAAGAATTTCTTAGCGTTGATTTTTAACAATGAACTCACACACACTCGCTCCAACAATTATACTTCCAGACTGAGTGCGGGATAGGAAATTATTCTGGTTTAAGATAAATTCCTAACCCCAGCAGGGAATCTAACCCTGGACCTCTGGGATGAGAAGCCAAAATGCAGACTGATACTCGAACGCAGAGACAGCCCACACGTATAATTATTATTTATTTGTTGAAATATGTTTAATGTAAGAAAAAAATTTTAATGAAAACGGACATAGCTTTTTATGCATTATGTACGATATGTATACAAATGTACACAATTACCCTACCATTCTGAGGATTATAATTACCTAAACGAAAGCCCCATCTACATTATAAAGGACTTTAGAGAGTTTATCAAAAAATATTATGCGTTGCACTCACATAACTTTCTCTACTCTTGTACTAACTATTCCTAGAAACTGTTATTCCCTTAACTTCTTCGTGTTAGTCGAGATAAACATTTTCAGAAATTGTCTTATTGCTGATTTTCTTATAGATGCAAGGGGAATATAGGAATACAGTAGGTTTTGAGAGATATACAAATATTCTAAATCCAAACAGATAAAAAATTGAATAACGACCTTCCATTTGAGAAAAGCATAAGTACTGCAAAATTCAGGAAATAACCCGGAATATCTCCAAAATAGTTCACTCTACACATAATAAAGGGGAAAAAAGCATATAGAAATAACGTGTAGTTTCAGAGATCTACATTTTGTATAAAAAGATTTGGTCTATCTCTTTCAGTTTACAGTTATCAAAAGTCATCAAGAGTAAACAGGACTCACAGACTATAGCCAGAAAATTGAAAATATACACTTAATTCGCCATTAAAATACCTTAAATAGAGCAGTCTTTGAGAAAGTAAACATTTACGAAAAATATTCCATTGAAAGGATAGTTTAGGGCAGAGGAATTTTCTTCAAAATCTTCGTGTCGCATCCTTGAAAGATAAATACCAACTTTAGTTTTTACCCGACTTCTCGTTTTTGAGCTACGCTGTTACACACACGGACCTTTTGTCGGTCTGGGTGGCTCAGTTGGTTAGACGCTGGCCTAGTGATCCCAAGGTCGCGGGTTCAATTCCGGCCCAGACCGATGGTTTTTAAGTGTGCTTAAAAACGACAGCTCCATGTCAGTAGATTTACTGGCATGTAAAAGAACTCCTGCGGGACGAAATTCCGGCACACCGGCGACGCTTATGTGATCCTGGCACTTGATAGCGTCGTTAAATAACAATATATAATATATATATATATATATATATATATATATATATATATATATATATATATATATATATACATAT
Organism: Tenodera sinensis; assembly: GCA_030765045.1. Lineage (NCBI taxonomy): Eukaryota > Metazoa > Arthropoda > Insecta > Mantodea > Mantidae > Tenodera > Tenodera sinensis. The sequence goes on along the minus strand of CM060968.1, from coordinate 96,493,818 downwards.
ATATATACACGGACCTTTTTCTAAAAATGTCTTTTTTTTTTAAATTCAGAATGTATCAAAACATATTTCCGGTAAAAGTTCGACAGTGAAATTTTGGGTCGAATGCAATACTTATCTTAGTGTACGTAGTAGAGAAAGTAAAAAAAAATCTCCTGAAGTACTTCTAAATGTTTAATATTATTTTAACTTCAGATAAAAAGAAAACAGGTTTCATCGATAATTTTAAGTACTATTCTATACAGACAGCTGAAGAGTCTTACATAAATAAAGAAGGTCAAATGATATGTATGAATCTCTTTCGTATCCGAGACGAAGCAATACATTTGATAAGTATGCTTTAGCTTCCAACATAACTTGAACGACAAAAAGACATGAACCGGTTTTGGGAAAATCTTTCTACAGCACTTGAATATGCTTGGCGTTTTTCAGCTGTCTTTGATAACCTCCCATCGTTATTCAGTTGCACAAGGCAATTATATATACGCTATTTCCTTAGTGGTTAATTTGTATAGCGATTTTACCATTATAAAAACTATTTTATTAATCCACACTGTAACACTTTAAAGTGGCGCTTTATTTCCTTTTGTAAACGCTATGTTTTGCCAAAGAGGCTAAAATGTAACGAACAAGACTACCCTCTCAAACGCAGAGGAGAGAGGAATGAGGCATGTGTTCAATGAATGCAGTTCCTCTTCCATTTAATTAATATTCTAATTAACTAGCGAGTTGAGAAACAAAACTCGCATTCTATATAGTGCGTAAAGACATTCGCTCCGATGGGGAATTAAATACGTTGCCTTTTGGTGTAAAGTGCTGCTCTGAATATGTTTAACAACTTCAGCATTATTAATGAAAGAACGTTCTTCATCCTCATGAAAAGAATACAAGAGAGTTTCAGTAATTATGAGATCGAAGAAAGAATCGGATACATTAACTTCAACAACGAGAGGCTAAATGTCAACAAAATATTGTGAACATACTGCAAGAACCCGGAATACAGAGTGCTGCATAGAATATTTAAGTAGCGCCCTCAAGCAAAGTGAGGGAGGCAGGCAGAGGCCGCTAATGAAATGGACAGACCAAATGGAATGAAAAATGGGATCGAAATGGACTTCATCGTTGCAATCTCCCATCATTATTACTATTTTCAGTCCTTGATTCTACTAAAAATATACCACACGTTACTTGAGTAGCAATGTCATAATGAACCCTATTTTTTCTGAAATAAAGCTATATGTAATAAATATATTTTACTACATCACAGTTCTTTCTTATTTTATTTCATTAATGCTTGGGCCTGATGTACTAAATCGTTTCATTTTATATTAACTAACCCACTCTTACTTGACATATTACTTTTGACTAATAAGACACTACGAAATGTTGTGTTTCAACCAATCACGGCTGCTCATCTTTTTTATTTTCCGCATGGATATCCATAGTTAACTCCACCAAAATAGCAAGGCACGAAACAACACAAAGAGAAACAGAAACAGTAGGTATATGGAAGCAGTTTGACAAATTTACTATGCTCGACCATGCCAATATGCCTTGACCACTGTAATGGACCTAATTATATCCACCTCTTCATAGCGATATTGCTATTCACACTCAAAGGTGCACTTACTCATGACTATTCTGCTACCCACCAATTAAACATGCACTTGCTCAGGACGATGCTGCCATCAACCAAACAAAGGTGACCTGTTCATAACAATATTGGTGTCCACCGATCAAAAGACCGCATGTAACAATCAATACTTCGCCGTCTAAGAACGGTCCCACGCAGCTGAAAGCGAAATTATTGATTCTCGTATGTTCAATCGAATAACAACCAGTTCGACGTTAACGTCAAACAATGTTGGGCACAATTGAAAGTTATATACAATAAATAACATTCTAAGAAATTCAAATTATATTCTCGGTTTTGAAAGTCAACTTTTTTTAAAGGTTATACCTACCACATATATTATCCGCCATTGTGACAAGGTAGACATAACAATAAAATCAATAATTTCGCAGTTGAAGGCATAACTATGATTCTCGAATGTACTATCGAATAAGAAATACTTGATTAAAATGCCGGACACATTGAGAATAACATGCAGCATAGAATATTACAAAATTATATAAATGTTTTACTTAGACACATGGTCGAGCATAAATGGTCGTTTGAAACCTTGAGTACAATGGCAATTAACCACTCGGTTGATAAAATATATTTTCTTTCTATCTTTATCTGATTACCCTGCCCTTATGTAGGAGTTACATCCCTAGGAATTACGAGTCTATATCTAGGGTCAGATGCCTGTTGGAGAGCAGAGGAACCTGGGACCGGGTGATCTCGTATTTTCAAATTTCTTCCTCATTCTGCAAAGATGCAGCTACCGCATTTACATACAATATGTACAGATACAGAAAACAAATATAGTAAAATGTCAGGGTATCATGATTGTTTAACGAGGCCTTCGTAGCTTCCCCTTTCCCCCCTCTCTTTACCCCTCTCCAAAGACACCAGTATCCATATAGGCATAATTGTAACCAATGGCACGTCGGCCTGAAAGGAAAGTATTGATTTCTCGGGTCGCTCAGTAAATCGTTACCCCTCTCCAATAACAACACTATTCATTAATTATTTATGCCAACAAGCTTACTACTGATGTTTTTAAACTCACAAGCCGTGTGTGGGCAATGTTTAAGAGGTGGAATCAGGACTGAAAAATTCAATGCCACTGCTTTAACTCGATAAGCGAAAAGCGGAAGATCCATGGTTTGATTCCCGCGCGCGCGCGCGCACACGCACACACACACACACACACACACACACACACACACACACACACACACACACACTGCAGTATTTAAAATATGTACACTTTCCGCGGATTAGCTGTGTGGCAGCGTGTAACTTGTGGCGTCCCAGGTTGCCAATGGTAGTAGCCTCTTCTGACCTAGGACCGGGATGAATGGGCGCGCACAGTTGGCGAGCCGTGGCTGTTATATGAAGTTTTGATTCTCGCATGTTTGAGATGTTTCGCTTTGGCTTTACCAATATTGAATAATGCTAAGGAGTCACTACAAGGTGCAAGACAACATAGAAAGAAAGAAAGAAAAAAGAAAGAGAGAGTGAGAGAGAGAGAAGGGGAGAAAGGGGGGGGGGAGAGAAAGGGAGAGAGTGGGAGAGAGAGATAAAGAGAGAGGACATGTTTTATAATAGTAGTACAGTAGGTGCAACCATTTGATTACGCATTTATAAACAACAAAATACTGTTTATATAAGTTATTATATTTTATTCGTACAACTCCCAAATAAAGGTAAATAGAGTTTTTGAATCTTCCTAGATAAACTCAAAATAGTCCATGGTATCAATTATAAAATTTTCATCTTTTCCAGGCTTATCTTAGCAGAGACAGTATTTATGTACTTACCCACCATCTACTTCCGGAGAATAGAAGTCCAGTAACCGCGGTATAATCTGAAAAAAAAAATTACCAATTAAAATATATTTGCAAATATATACACTGAAGTTATGTACATTATTATGATGAGACATATGGCGTATTGAAAAAACTTTGTCTCAAGTTCAGTATTGCTCTTCTGAGTTTCCTTAAAGTTATGTTTGCATTCTCATTAGCTTTCTGAAATAAGCAGTGGCGCGCATTAAAGTCCTTTCAAAAGCCTCTTGTGCATTCCTGTAAAACATTCTTTAGATGTATTAAAGGCGAACGTAGTGAGATTCGTGGTGGACAAAACGGCGCTGGCGCGGGTTTCCTCTGGGTTCTCCGGTTTCCCCCGCCACCTCATTCCACCAATGCTCCATCTTCATACCATGTATCATCAATGTCACCACCTGCGGTGCCGTAGCAGTAAAAGTGGGCGTTAAACACTACACAAAAAAGGTGAGCGTAATTAAACTTGCAGTAAACTCGGGATTATTTGAAATAATTGGAACCGAGTGTAGTATGGATGACATACTAATAGGTCGTACACGACTAAAACAGTGCTTAAAACTTTACCTTTGTTAAAATTTATATTGAATACTTAAGCAGTTTAAATAAAAGAGACAGATTACAATATTAAATAAGAAAGTTACTTTTTAAAAAATGTCCCGTATTTATACAAAGTGGTGATGAACCGCACTGAAATGACTTGAGAGATTGTAAACGTGACTGATATAAGTAATTTGAGACAGGCAATGTATGGTCTGCGGCTAAAAATAACGCAGTTCTTTGGTCATAAACGTATCGGTATGCTGATAAATCTGTGTTAAGGTAACTTTGACTTGGTATGTCTTTAAAACTCCTGTACCAGTTTAGAGATATCGATTTCCAGGAGCTGTTGTCAACGTTGTCGAAATTTAATGTCAAAACTATTTCACATCTCGAATTAATCACTTGACAGTGCGACACTGAACAATGAATGGCTGCCTTTTTGTATTATATACCCTGCTCTGCAGACATTTGTTTAACTCCTCAATTCGTAAAGCCGAGAGCTGTTATTCCGATGGTCATGAGTTCGTTTCTTGTGGAGTTATTATTTTTTCCTTTCTTTTTTATTCCATACGAAGAAGAACATTACCACTACAATAATTCACTTGATTTGGCTCACATCAGAAATGTTGGACAGAGTACGACAATGGTTCCTTCACCGCTGTCAACTTGGTCATGAAAGTTCAGGTCAGCATTTCGAGCAGTTCCTATGACGTTAAGTTTTAAACCATTCCGCATTTTCAATACAGCATATGAATGTATTAAGAACGATTCCACTTTTTTTTGTGTAAGAATTGTAATTAGTTGTAATGACCTGTTGAAATAAAAATGCATAAATTGAAACAATTTAAATCTAGACTAAAATATTATTAATATGCTCTATTCAAAAGAAAAAAAGAAAAAATAAAAGAAAAAATAACAGAAAAAATAAAAGAAAAAAGTAGTGAACGAGATTCGAGCTCGAAAATGATCTTATAGTCGAACCCTAACGTCATGATCATTGCGCCAGAGGTACATACTTCTAAAACAGGCATGCCGTGCAGCACACTATCATGCATACCCCTTCCACACAACACGAAGCAAGTTGAAGCGGATTGGCCACCGCGGACCTGCGTATACCGCTGACCTGCCTGAATGCCAAACATTCAGTGGCAGTTCGTAAACATGGTCAGCGCTTAGTTTCGAACGACTAATTCTTTTTAGAAAATTACAGCGAATATTTATATGCTCGTAGCTGCAAAAACATCCAAATCATGACCAAAAGAAAACGATTAATATACTGTAGGTGTACTGTATTACAACGAAATAGTATTATTAAGAACATGTTTTTTTCTAAATTCTTACGATTGTTAAATGCTATCAGGAAAATGACATGTTTATTAATATTGTATGCCATCAAATAATAAGAATAAACACATGATTTGTGAAAATAATTATCAGGGGAAAAAAGATGTATATTTTATGGTATTAATATTGCATTACAGTCAAATAATAAAAATAAACACATGGTTTCTCAAAATAATTACGATTCTTACATACTATCGGGTGTCACCACAGACACAATTCGTTGTGGCTTTGTTTATGTCAGAGAGGCTAGGATAGATGGGACAGGTATAACGGTGGGGGAAGTCTAGGCGAGACCGTTTTCCCTTCAGTGGGACCCATATTCTAAAACATCACTTCGTTTTCATGTGTTGTGCTCTCGAATGGTTGATATTAGCCAGTGGCGTACTGACACTTTAGGAACTTGCAGCTGTAACTTTGAAATATGAACAAACAGGCCATAAGATCCCTATCGCAAATTACTTCTTTAACACGTCTCCATATCGCCTGAAAATATTTCGGCGAAGTTCGTTCGAAGCTAACCTGTTGCCTCTTTTGGACACTACGAAGTCAGAGGTAGTACATCAATCTTGATGCTTAATGAGGTAAGAGCAGCTCCGACCAGCTTCAGTCCCTCAGAATGTATTTTCGGGGTTAACTCCTCGTGCCGTGCTCCTCTTCAGGACTAATGACCAAATACACGTTAGTAGCTCCGTTAACTGTTGACCTTAGTTACACTTCGAGAGCGAGCAAGGTGGCGCCGCGGTAAAGCGTGCGGCTCGCATTCGGAAGGTCCGGTTTCGATTGCGGCCACCATCAGTTTTGACCTTTTTTTTTTTTTTTTTTTTTTTTTTTGTGATTCGGCAGGCCTTCTCTTCTACCACGACTTCCTGTTGCTCATTTCCTACACCCATCATGCTTTTATTTTTGTCTGTTTTAGGGTTGTAGGGCCAGGCGACAGTGTTCGGCGTCTTGCAGCTGGGTGCTGGAGGTTTCTTCCTGGCGTCAGCTGGGACTGCTCAGTTAGGAAGCGTCTCCAAATGCGCTCGAGCGAGCGGATTTGTGGGTAGACTTGAGCGGTGTCCGATGCGTTCGAACTGGAAATGCTAGGGACCCACACATGCTTGCGCAAGTCGTCATCCGGAAATGAAACTGGTTTTCCTTTGGGTCTGTCCCCTCATCTCTTCTTCCATGGGTCACAGTAGAAGCATAAATGGCTGTATAGCGTACTTGAGGTGATGTGCCTCGGTTGCCGGGGCCTCTGTACCTTTACTTTTACCTCTTACACCATTCGAGGATATCTTCACTTTCCACTGGCCTTTCCGTTGGTAGGTAGCTAGCTAACTGCGCAACGTTGTTGATACACGCTGTCTAACATCACACTGTTACAAATTAAGTTGTTTATTTTCCAACAACTCTCTCGTAAGCCCGGAGCCTCCGGCAATCGAGAGTTCACTCTGTTTGAATACATCATTGCGATATGAAGATATAACTTACTTATATAGTTATCATTTCACTGCCATGTGTAAATAAATTAAATTAGGAAACCACTAGTCTAATAATAATTAATAAAAGGGATTTTAGGAATTTATTGACATTTTTAGGCAGTTTTTCTTGGGGTTTGGTAAGGTAAGTAAGGAAAACATATGTTAGTACACTAAACAAAGCATTTTTGTACGAGCAATATACTTCGGTTCCAATAATTTACAAGAAAATGTTTGAAAATACAGGTTAAAAAAAATTGATGAAAACTACCACTATTTGTAAATCTCCGTATTTGCATGCACTTTATTTTAAGCAGGTATCGTCACTATACTAACACTAGATATGAACTGCAACATGAATTAGTATTCTGTAATAATACGCGACAAAAACAAAGTATTGTGGCACTAACATTATGAAACATTTTGCGCTATCGTTTTATCAGGATAGGAACAGATGAAAACACCAAAGAATTTGTATATTTCCCGAGTTCCCCCAAGCTTCAGTCTCTATAACAGCACACAAATCATTCAACATGTTCTCCCTTATGAACAAACAATGCTTTTGTTTAACTGACCCTTGAGACAGCAAATATCTGCTGAAGCTTGTCTTTATGTGCTGAAGAAGTTAGGCAATCAAACATAAAACGTATGACAGGTGGTTTCTTCAAGAAGCAAGTACGACTGGGAAAACAGGAGTAGTCTATTTATAATAATGATAATGATGATAATAATGATAATGATAATAATGATAATAATCACAATAATCATAATGATAATAATAATAAAATAATAATAATAATAATGATAATAATAATGATAATAATCACAATAATCATAATGATAATAATAAAATAATAATAATAATAATAATAATAATAATAATAATAATAATAATAATAATAATAATAATAATAATAATAATAATAATAATAATAATAATAATAATAATAATAATAATAATAATAATAATTAATAATAAAATAATAACAACAATAATAATAATGATGATGATGATATTCTTGTATCTACTTCCTTCAATCGAGAGAAATATTCATTACACATCAACACAATTCGTTGTATGTTACATCCAACATATTAAGGCGATTTCGGAATTTTAAAAAGCGGTAGGTTATGTGATGGCTTAAATTTCCATGTCCTTTAGATGGAATAGCGACTTATCACTTGAAAATATACCAACAACAATGAATATTTCAGAAATAAGTTTACCTGGCATAAACCGTGTGTACATTTTTGTGCAGTACCTACACTTACAGTTTATCAGTTATATAAAAGTCACTCAGAATGGGCCACTTTTGAGATAAAAAAATAACCAAATGCTTTCCATATATACGATGGAGTGGGAGGGGGCTGGGGAATTTTCTTGAAAGCATACGTATCCCGTCGTTGGAAAATGCTAAACTTACCAAATGTCTTATTTAAGCGATGTTTCGCTTTCCAGCTATGGTTTTCATAATCACACACGTGCACGAGATCTTTCTCCAACTTTTTGGGAGATGGTGGAGTCACCCCGTGGACAAGAAAAAAAATGAGTCATGTCTGGAGCGGGTGCATACATGGAGATAGACATACAGACATATACATGACAGATAGACAGTCAGACGCACCTCTTGTTGAAAACCACAAGTTATTTGGTACACGTGGAGTTGTTCTCTACCGTTTAGGTACCCTAGATTCCAGATATGACTTTTTTCCGCGGGTATACATATTTCCGGTAAAAGCTCCATTTCGAATTTTGGGTGAAAAATGCAAAAATTCTGCTACTTACTTGCGTAAGCAGTAGTTTATATGTATATAAATATTCTGTAATGCATACGTTCTTTTCTCTGAACTTATCAGAGTTATACCACAAATACTTACAAGATCAATTTAAGGGCATACGGTACTTGGACAGATTTAAGTGCATCCCACTATCCAGAGTAAAATGCCGATGATTTAGGTATAAATGCTAGAAAGTTGTTATACAACGACAAACAATCGTTTAGTAAAATCTGCAGTAAGTTCCTTGTTTTGAATGTCAGTGCAATCAGAGTATTTTCGTGCGTTTTCTTCCTTATTTTTTTGCTTAAGTGGTCAACATGCTCCACATTTCACTTTCTCTTTCCATTGGACGTTGTGCCCATGACCGTTTCGATCAGTTTGCTCCATGTAATGCACGAGTAATTTTTTTAGTTCTCCCAATTTCCTGGCAGTTATGCTGTCTCTTCTTGCTGCATTCACGGAGCTTTTTTACGCTCTCTTTAACTTTACAATGGAAACTCAAGTCGGAACCTTATATTTTCATTAAAGGCTATGAGTATGCAGTATGGAACACAGCAATTGCACCTAAACTGCGGTGTAGGAAGTGTGAGGAAAGGGCACCAAGACAACTTAGAAGAAAAGGGAAAAGTATGATTTATGTACAAATATATAAATCACATTAAACGAGGTTAGAAATCCACTTTAATTCTAAGTACAAATAAAGATATCCAAGAAATAAACAAGATTATGCAATATATTCTCTTTTAATTGTCTCTGAAGGTATTTCCTTGCTGTTCTTGTAACTGTTCATAATTTGTTGAACAAATGTGCTCAACAACTTAACCCGTTATGGAATAAATTATTTTGCTGCCTATGCCATTCTCCTAATTCCTGAACCGGTTTAGGTATCCCTATCACAGGCACCTCAAAGGAAATAATTCGAATAGGCATGATTGTTCAAGCCCAGACGAAATGGACCGAACATGCATTCAAAGCAGAAATCCAATCAAATGTGGCTATAATAAAGGATGGGGAGGGCCCACATGCAATAACCAGTAAGATGGTACGCATGGATGACGACGGGATTACATTGGATCACAACTGCATGGATTTTTACTTTTGAAAAAGTAAAGAAAAACTAAAATAATACTGATATAAACTGTTACGCTTATGATATAAATAGCTACCAATAACTTGATTTTATTGTAAAATGTCAATATGATATGTAAATAACAAAAACATTGTTACAATATTCTAAAGCTTTGAAGAAATATTTGTTGCCAAATGATACTATACATTTCAGGGTTCTCAAAAGCCTTCATGTTAATTGAAAACGCAAATCATGACTGGACTTGAACCTGGACCAAGTTTTAAAAACATGAATTTCAAATGAGTTTTGTTTCCCTGTTGATAAAGGAATACAGTTAAGAAAATAACCTGATTCTCCTACAAATTAGTCTTACAAATACTTACAAATACTTATTATTCTATCTACGTCTTGTTAACCAGATGGACCTTTATTACTCATTTATGCATTTCTGGTACTCATTCGCTATTACTCATAAGAATCCTATAGTAAGCTGAAGCAATAGCCAAATCTTTTCAAAGCGGATCGCTGTCTGGTGAGTGAAATTTTGTTCTCTTTGCTTACATGAAAACATGTATAATAATTGCGAAGATTATTAAGTATTTCAAAATTCTAACCAATGATACAGATTAGCTAGCAAACAAATGTTTAACACCAAGAAAGTTCTTATATTAAAGCGTGTGCTTTAAAGGGATTTACCCCCTTTTGTATAATAAGATTTTTATCTTTGTTATAGTTGGTGAATCCCAGACAATTCATGATAGTAACTTAAATATATGGTAGTAGTATTTTAATGAAAATTGTGAACGCCATTTTTGAGGAAATCAAAAATAACGTAAAATGTTCCATGTAAAGGTTAATTTGGTGGGACCTTTCGTTTTTTAGTTATGCTGTACAGACATGCACATACATACGGAGCTTTTTTAAAAAAATACTCTTTCAGGGCCGGGGGAGGGGGGCCTTAAAAATATTTCCGGTGAAATCTTGAAATCGAATTTTTGTATGGAATACAATATCTCCTTTATTTACAATAAGCACATTGTTGAGAAAGTGACAAATGGCTTCTAACAGTGAAATGGGCTCGTTCCCTTAATTTTAATTCAAATTCTTTGTTAAAGTGTTTATTTAAATGAACAGAGTGAAATTATTAATTTAGGTACCTTCTTTTTAAACTTTTGTTTAGATAAGTGCAACAGCAACAGCTCCATATCAACAATTTATTGGCGTATTACATTCTTTTGTTGCAACCACATGTAATGTATAGTTTTATTCTCATTTGTTTTCCTTGTTCTCAAATGAAACATTTTAAGAAACAAACTTTTTATAAGCATGGAGAGGTGGTTGTATGAACTGCAGAGGTTATAAGGGGAGGCAACAGCTGGGAAAGGATAGGAATCACTGATTAAAGGGGGCAGAGCTGACAAGCCACAAAAGGGCAAGGTTATAAAGTTATTTTTTCTCTCTCTCTTAATCCTGCACGGAGTTATCTATTTGTCACACATTTTATTTTCTTACACCAGAGTTCCTAAGTTACCCCTTTCAGATTTAATGATTCTCCTAACTTCTGGTAGCTGTTCGATGCAGTTATTTTTAATTAACTTTTTTATATCTTATTATTATTATTATTATTATTATTATTATTATTATTATTATTATTATTATTATTATGATTATGATTATGATTATGATTATGATTATGATTATGATTATGATTATGATTATGATTATGATTATGATTATGATTATGATTATGATTATGATTATGATTATGATTATGATTGATTATGATTATGATTATGATTATGATTATGATTATGATTATGATTATGATTATTATTATTATTATTATTATTATTATTATTATTATTATTATTATTATTATTATTATTATTATTATTATTATTATTATTATTATTATTATTATTATTATTATTATTATTAAGGTTTTAACTCTCGGGTGCTAAGGTCTAAGATGTAGAAAACGTTTACTCCAAGATATATTTTTCAATTGGGGATTCAGCTTTGATACCTGCCCGGACTGCAGGCTAACGACAGATTGTTTTCCAATTGAAATCGTTCAAGGCATGGAGCCGGAGGCCGCAGATACGTGGTGTTGCATTGTCACAGAAGCTGCACTTGTGATTCAACCAATGGAGTTGATTTTGACACAATTTCATATAGCTTTTCCCCGTCAATTTGTTTAACATCGGCAGATGATCTAGATGCAAGAAGTAAGATTATCTCAAAAAATGAAGAAATGGTAAATCTTAAGACTTTGATGTGTATCATTAACAAGGCGAGGCATTTCCAGTCCCAAGAGAGTACTGCAGGTTACTATCACATGGACATTAGGGCAAGGTCAGGCACTGGCTGTGTTACGCACAGCCACTCCAGGATGCATAGCTCAGTATAGTGCAGTAGTTGCGAATGGGGAATCTAACTCTAGATTAATTTGCAATTGAAATAAATCTTTAAGTATGACTCAAGTGCAGCATTCTAATTATAAATTGATGTACAAAATTATGAAGTAGTCAGATTCAAAGCATTTCTCTACAGATGGAGAAAACATATGTAAGGTTTTATACCAGTTTAGTTTTTGAGACACTGAAGATGTATAAATTTAGAATGGTATAAGTAAATAATTCAATCTGTCACACATAATTCAATTTTTATTGTATTGTCCCTTTTACGTATCTCACTGTGCAATTTAATGGCTACCCCGTAAGCCTGCACGCAATTTCAAATTAACTGCTCATCTACAGGTGCACGTTTGCTTTGTACGTTGTTAGACTGCGTGCGCATAAGATGGAGCTTTGTTTACTTTGTCGCTACGCGCATTTCGTGGGTTTACAGTCCATGTGGGAAAATGCCTTGTCCTGATCATTTATATACAATTATAAAAGAAAACGCATATATAGGACATAAAAACCCCTCATACACGGACAGAGAGTACGACACAAATGGAAAGGACACAACCGCCAAAATAGTATTCATACATTATTAGCACGAACAACCAGAGTACAGAGTATAAGTACAGTTGCAAGCAATATGCCCTACAATCTGAGAGAAGGGATATTAAAAGAAAGTGGAAGAAGAAACTGAAGAAGAAGACGAACAAGACGTTTTTTCTGGTGAAAAATGTGTAATAGCTTTCTCTGTGTTCATGTGGGAAACAGTTTAGTTCTGCATACCTCTAATGCAGTGTTATCTACCAACTGCCAAAAAAGATGTTTAGGCAAAGTATTAGAATATTGTAACAGTGTTTTCTTTTACATATTATATTGGCATTTAACAACAAAATAAAGTCCTTGGTAGCTATTTATATCATAAATGTATCAATTTATTGGAATGCTATTGTAGTTTCATTTGTTCCCTTTTCATTTCCAAAAATTAAAATCTATGTAACTGTAATCTAATGTAACCCGATCATCATCCAGGAGTACCATTTCTCTGGTTATTTTACTTGGGCCCTCCCCATCCTTTACTACAGTCACATTCATGCAATTTTTACTTTACTTGGGCTGGCCATAACAAGTCAATAAACTCTGAAGTTGATAATGATCTTTGCTTTAGCACACGATAAATATATTTTGGAAAACAATCAGACCTTTGTAGTATAACTAGATGATTTCACATTCAGTCGTACTCAAAGTTCCCAGTAAGCGCTGTTTTCACTGAATTATTTCATAAAGCTAGCTTTGCTGTGCCTGTGTATTTTTTCCTCCACTATCGTCATTTTAATAGCCTGTGTAAACAGATTACAAGAGTAAACAACTTGAAACGCGCCTTCAAGAAACTTGATAGTTAAGAAATGTTGAAGGCAAATGAGAGCGCAAGTGCCTGTCACATTTCTGAAAAATTATTATCTGACATTAAAGGAAGTTGGCTGTGGCAAGTCCTATTTGCCTCCATCTCTTTCTTGTTAACGACTGTAGCTTCCTTCTTATTACTGTTGCCTCTCCCCTCTCGACCTTGTTTCTTCTGACGCCTTCTCTTCAGTAAAAATTACAGAGTAATTGTGTCCCTGCTGGCACCTGTCCCAAAGGCAACAGCTGGCATCACCTCTAGGCAATATTTCGTCTGCCTTTGCCTAAACGCTTGCAACAATTTTGGTCAAATTCACCACAGCATTGCGTGTGTCTTATGGAATACCATTGTCATTAAGTGTGACATGCCTACAGAGTTGTATATACCTGTACATTGCCTGCATTTCACACTGCATCTCCTTTCAAGCATTCTTTACAATTAGCCATGGCTGCCTTTAAATGGCTGTTATATCTTCACTAGCTGAAACAACCGGCGATGTCCATGGTTTGACGGTTTATCCCTACAACTATTGGACATAAGCTGCACTTGCCCAGTAGCCTTGTGTTCCTTTGGAGACCTTTAAAAAAAGGAACTTAATAACTTAAACCAGCAACATCTTAGGATACTATAAAGAACAAAAAATAAGCAACATAAATAAAAGCACAGGGAAGGCACTATGCAAAAGCACTGCGCTATAAATACTACAGGAAGAAAAGGAACAGAGAAAGTCGTGTAAATTCAATGCGTTGCATTTTTATTTCAATCATATAGAAAATTGTATGGATTGTTAGTAGAAGAGCGAGTGGAGAGAGAAGTGTAATTGTGTTTCGTAAAAGAAGAGTAGAGAAAATCGTGCTAATGGAACACTTTGCATTTATATTTCAATCACAGAAAACTGTATGAAATGTATATTGAGGGGCGATTAGAGAAGACGTGGGAATATGTCACATAAATGAAAAGAAAGTAAAGAAAATCGCGTAAATGTAATTCGTTGTATTTATATTTCAATCACAGAAAATTGTATGAAATGTATATTCAAGGGCGAGTATAGGTATGTGTATAGGTATGTGTTATGTTAAAAAGAAGTAATTAGAGAAAATCACGTAAATGTAATATGTTGCATAGTTAAATGGATAGCATAAAAACCTTCTGCACCAAAAAAAAAAAAGCACTTATATGTGGCAATTTTCATAGTGATCGGTCAAGCGGTGTTGGAGTTTAACTTCACACATACCAAATCCATTTTTACTTTCTCTACTGGTAAGTAGAGGAAATATTGTATTCTATCCAAAAATTCGATGTCGAGATTTCACCGGAAATAAGTTTTGAGACTCCCTGAATCCAAAACCAGCATTTTTAGAAAAAGGTCCGCGCGCGCGTGTGTCTATCAGTCTGTGGACAGCATAACTCAAAAACGAACAATCCTATGTAATCCTGTTTACTCTGGATGACTTTAATAACTCGTAAACCGTAGGAGATAGACCAAATATTCTATATAAAAATGTAGATCTCGCTAAAACACACAGTTTATGTCTGAATAATTTTTTTTTAGAGTGAACCATTTCGGAGATATTCCTTGTTATTTGTGTCAGTTTCGGAAAACTTCACACTTTTGTAAAACGGAACATCGTTGTTCCTTTTTTTATGTTAAGCGTACAAAGAGAACGGAATTTCAAAGCTTTAAAAGATTTGACTATCGCTCAAAGTCTACTGTATTTCCATATTTCCCTTGTAACTACAAGAAAATTACCAATAAGATAATCTACAAATGTTTATCTCGACTAATATGAAGAAGATATAAGAATAAAAGTTTGTAAGAATAGGCAGTACAAGAGTAGAGAAGGCCATGTGAGTGCAACACATCAGATTTTTATATACATACTAGCCCAAATACCCGGTGTTGCTCGTGGTTTGAGATTTATCCCTACATTTTAGGTTTAGTTTGCACTTGCCCAATGGCCTTGTGTTTCTTTGCAGACATTTAAAAAATATTAGTTAATACACTTAAACAAAGAATTAATTAAAACTCATACGGCACCACATAGAACATGGAGTAAACAAAATAAATAATAATAAAAAAAAAAAATAAAAAAAAAACCGTGAAGATACTGTAAAAGCACAGCAGAACAACCATAATACCTCAGGAAGAAAAGAGTAAAAAGACCGTGGGTGTAATATATTGCAATTCTATTTCAATCACATACAAAATTGTTTGAATTGCTTGTAGAAGAGTGAGTAAATGAAAAATAAGTAGAGAAAACCATGTGATATTAATACGTTGCATTTGTATTTCAATCATATAGAACATTTTATGAATTGTACCTATGTTGGAAGAGCACTAGAAGACATGTGAATGTGTTACGAAAAAGAAAAGTGAGTAACGAAAGCTGTGTGAATGTAATACGCTGAATTTCTATTTCAAACATATAGAAAATTGTATCAATTGTTTACAGAAGAGGAAGCAGAGAGACATGTATGAATAGAGCAAACCGTGTGAACGCAATACGTTGCCTTTCTATTTCAATCATATAGAAAATTGCATGAATTCTAATGTTGAAGAGTGAGAAGTGAAGGGCATGTGAAGGTTACGTAAAAGAAAAAGTTAGCAGAGAAAATAATGTGAATATGTAACTGTTACTGAATGTGTGTAATTCAAATTAAAGCATATGAATGATTTTGAATTTATGACTTTTTACAAAAATCGATTTGCAAAATTATTGCACAGTTGTCATTCACGCATTAGATGTAAGACTAAGACATTCATGTTTTTCAAACGTGTTGTATGACAAACACTTTTACATAACAAAACAAAATAGTTTGACTGGCTCTGTGGTCTGATAGCACGCTAGCTTCCACATCTAGAGGTTCTGGGTTCGATTCCCGGCTAGAGTATTATTTCCCATTATTACTCTAGAAGTATGAGTGAGAGTGTAAATGGGTGTCTGAAGATTAAGTCTTATAAAATACACTCAACGCAAACAAATCCCAAGTTACACAGATACTAAACGAATGAACATCAATTGCTTCAGATGAAAAGCCGCCGATAGCAAAGTGTTAAATAGAGCAAAAAGAATTGTTACAATATTGTTTCTATGTTAGACACTTAACAATTGTCATTTAACTTCTAACACAATTTAAGTCTCTTTCTGTTAGTCTGGAGCCAGTATATTTCTGACTATGTCAAATTGCATTGAACTGGTGAATATCAAATGCGCGTGAAACGTTTTGCATATGTAAAAATGCGAATTTGCAGAGGCCAGTTGGAGGGACGTGTGAGCAAGAATTTATATGTCCACACTTTTGGCGCAGGAGATATAAAATGGCTGCCAGTGGTTCAAAGGACAGCCGGATCTCAAAGAAAACTTTTACACCAGTTATGCAAAGGTCTAAGTAATGGATTTTAGCCCAGTTCCCTCTACAAAAAGTATAATTTTTGAATGAAATTCGGTTTCAATGTTCCACAAAGTAAATGTACCATTACGTAGAATAGAGGGTGACTAGTAGGTAATGATTTATTCGTTTTCAAAATGCTATACTTGCCGAAGTATTACCCATGCAATGATTGATATATCAAATGAAACGTGACCGCATCTAGTTTGCATTGTGTGCACCAGTTGGCAGCACTAGTGCAGTGCCATCACAAAATTAGAATAAAACAACGAAACATGTTACAGAAAGCTTGCAACGAACTGAACTACCATCTGGACGTGCTATTGTGTTACCCAAGGGTAGCTCTGGGCAACTCGCCGCATAGCTTGAGCGACCCTCGTGTTTAAACATGCAGTTATCATTGTAAGGGCGTGAGCAGGCTGCGCTCAGCGAGCACCAGTTCTCCCAAGCAGGGGGCACACATAGAGCATAATAATCTTGCAGAGTGTATAAGAAAATTGGTGAGGTTATGGTTCTTTAGAAGTGTCATTCATAATTGGGCGTGTAATACTTTGGAAAATAATAGCATGACTCATTTGTAGTAATCCCATATATTAACTCTATTGCACAACTCCTATTCACTGAACATGAAGGTGTAGACACTATTGTTGCTTTCGATTACCGATCTTGACCAATAGTTGATCAAATCACGAAGTGCTTGTAAGCAACATAGTGTTATAGTTTGTTTTCAGAATTGTCATTAATAAGAAGTTTAACTCATTTATTAAGAGTTCTGTTTGTGTTGCGGTTCACCCTATCCTTTCAAAGTTTAACACAGTTTTAGCACTTAGCTTTCATCCCATGCTCCATGACTTTCTTTACATTACTTCCTTTGAAGTTGAAGGCTCCTCGGGAATTAGAAAATACCAATATATTACGCTTTTGTCACTGCTATTTTCGCTTGTGCGCTGGAGATTACATTTTATGAAAACCATGTCAGAAAGAGTACTTTAAGAATTCACATAACTTTCAGTCTTCTACAAACTATACGTTTAGAAGTTCACTATTTTTATCTTCGTTTTGTCAATCCAGATAAACGCTCAATTTACATTTACACATTTCGTTGAAGGATGCAGTATGTAGTCAGAATTTCAAGGAGCATATCGCTATGAGCTGGTTTAGAAATCCCATGCTCTTTACATGACCATCAGAAAAAAACGAATAGTAGCTTAACAGTTGAGGAAAGTATTTTAAAATTTAAAGCAATAACTAGGAATAGGTATACCAAAAATGAATAACTCCACATAGACACACACAAGCGCGCGCGTTCGCGCACAGAAGTACATCTGCATTGTGTATGAACATTTTGTCTTTCTTACGGTTTGCGAATTATATAAAAGTCATAATGAAGGGGAGTTCACAAGCTATTTCCATAAAATCGAAGATAATATACGTTTTATTTCTCTTGCAAATATTTTAAACATATGCTATTCAATTCAACATTATAATTAATGGAACATTTTCCGTATAAAAAGTAGTTTGGAGTGGAAAAACCAATTATTCGTTTTTGATTATGCTGTTAAGACACGCGGATACACACGCGCGCGCATGAACCTTCTTAAAAATACCTTTTTAGTTTCTCTACTGGTAAGTAGGGGAAGTATTGTATTCCACCCAAAAATTCGATGTCGAGATTTCACCGGAAATACATGTTTTGAGGCCCCCTGAATCCAAAAAAAAGCATTTTTAGAAAAAGGTCCGTGTGTGTGTCTGTGTGTGTGTGTGTGTGTGTGTGTGTGTGTGTGTGTGTGTGTGTGTGTGTGTGTGTGTGTCAGTCTGTCAGTCTGTCAGTCTGTGGACAGCATAACTCAAAAACGACAAATCGGTTAAAAACCAAAGTTGGTATTTAAGTTTAATGTCTTTCAAGGATGCGACACGAAGATTTTGAAGAAAAATAGCTCCACCCTAAACTGCCCTTTACATGGAAAATTTTTCGAAACTTTTGATTTTCTTGAAAATGGCTCTAACGATTTTGATTAAAATATCATATATTTGAGATATTTTGATGACAAATGAAATGTATATCTTGAATTTTCTGGCTATAGACCCTGTACTCGTATTTACTCTGGACGACTTTTGCATAACTGGTAAACCGTTAGAGATAGACCAAATTATACTATACAAAAAATGTAGATCTTGCTAAAATACACAATTTATGTCTCAATAAATTTTCTTGTAGGGTGAACCATTTCGGAGATATTCCTTGTTATGTGTGTGAGTTTCGG
This sequence comes from Tenodera sinensis, assembly GCA_030765045.1. Classification (NCBI taxonomy): domain Eukaryota; kingdom Metazoa; phylum Arthropoda; class Insecta; order Mantodea; family Mantidae; genus Tenodera; species Tenodera sinensis. Next base: position 96,474,715 of record CM060968.1, on the reverse strand, counting down.
AAAACTTGGAACCTTCGTGAAATGGATCATCGTTGTTCATTTCTTCTATATGTTAAGTGTGCAAAGACAACAGAATCTCAAACATTTGACTGTCGCACAGAGCCTACTGTATTCTAACATTCCCTTGCACCTACAAGGAAATAAGCAATAAGATAATTTGTACAAATGTTTAACTCAACTATCAAGAAAGAAGATATAGGAATAAGAGTTTGTAAGAATGGTTAGTACAAGAGCAGAGAAGGTCATGTGAGTGCAACACATCAGATTTTTTGATTCAGGGTGTCTGTAAACGTTTATTTTCAGTGAAATATGGCATCGAATTTTGGGGTGAAATGCAATACTTTCTCTACTTACAACAGAAATTCATTATGATACACAAAGTTTAATGGCGGGTGATAGCTGACCACTACCACTCTGTTACCTGTTGTGCGAATACATTTTGTGGGCGCATATGATATTTAATCATCGGCTTTACAGCGTCAATTCACAGCGTGTGGAAGTATACAACACCGCAAGGCGTGGCAAGTCTCTGAATGGGTGTAGAATTTCTTCCGTAATTATTTAGAACATATTTTCAGCATATTACATACATTTTAAATAGTGAAAAATTTCTTTTCGTTTCACTCTGCCGGGCTAGATAGGAAAATATGAAGGCATTGCATGTGGTTTACGATGTAACTTGTGATATATATACAGTAGGCTAATATAAATAAACAAGTTTGTGTATAAACAAGTACATTGAAGCTCACTGTTTCATGCTTTTGAATAAAAAGTTATTTACAACAGATTCGAAAATCGAGTTACTTTACAAAGTCAGTAGCCATGACTGTCCTTGGGAACTCAACAATTAAATAACCATGCCCTTCTCGCATTGATACGTAATAAATGATGTTCTGATTAGAACGAAAACATTGTATCGGCTATTGCATATAGCAATCATTTCAGTAGCTGTAGCTTCTGCAAGGAATTCGATTAAGTTATGTCAGCAAAACAGGATCTTTAGAGAGAATGGGTTTTATGTCCGTATTATGCAAACCAAATGGAGAGTGACATAACTTGCCACTTTCGTTTACCACGTAGGCAAGGGAAAAAGAAGAGAGCACATAATCGATTTGACACGGGAGCAAGGGTGCGCGACGAGACACATCACTGGACATGGTCCAGTGCCTCATCCAAAGAAACGCTTTCTAAATCACACTTAATTGCTTCCAAACACTG
>CM060968.1:96420997-96468497 GCA_030765045.1 Tenodera sinensis | reverse complement strand
AAGCTTTGAAATTCCGTTCTCTTTGCACGGCCAAGAGATAAAGTGAATAAGGACCTTCCATTTCAGAAACGTTAAATTATGGCAAAACTCAACACAAATGGAAGGAATGTCTCCGAAATGGTTCCTCTACACACAAAAAAAAAAAAAAAAAAAAAAAAAAAAAAAAAAAAAAATAATAATTTGAACATAACTTGTGCATTTTAACGAGATCTACATTTTTTGTGGAGTACGACTTGGTGTATCTCTTACGGTTTACCAGTTATGCAAAAGTCATACAGAGTAAATAGGACTACATGGGCTATAGCTAGAAAATTCCAAATATACATTTCATTTGTCATAGCTATCTTAAACATGTGGCATTTGAATCAATATCCTTAGTCATTTTTGAGAAAATCAAAATTTTCTAAACACTTTTCCATGTGGAACGTGGTTTAGCGTGGAGGAATTTTCTTCAAAATTTTCGTGTCGCATCCTTGAAACATTTTAAACTTAAATACCAACTTTGGTTTTTTTTTTAATGAACCTTTCCTTTTTGTGTTGTGCTGTTCACACACACACACACACACACACACACACACACACACACACACATACACACAAACACACACACAGACACACACAAATGCTCGCGCGCAGACTTTTTTCTAAAAATGCCCTTTTTGGAATCATGGGGCTTCAAAACAAAGTTTCTGTGAAAACTTGACATGGAAACTTTGGGGGAATACAATACTTTTCCTACGTACTATACGTTCCAATTTTAGTATATGTACCGCCGAAGCGAGTACATTATACGTAGTAGAGAAAGTTAATGTTTTTTGAAAGAAAAATTTGTTTTAGCCAAATAGAAATAATGGATTAGCGATCGCATACAATGCTTCCTATATTTTATTTGCACAAATTTAAAAGTGATTAATAATAATACTTGCACATGTATGACAAAAACAATCAGACGGATATAGTGTACGATTCTATTTTAATCGCAGTCTTAAGTAAAGTAAATTCAAGCTACTGCCCTTCGGAATATGCTGCTTCTCAGTTGTAGTTGCGACACATTTGCCGTGAACCAAGGGCTTTGTGCATTACATGGCTTACTATAATTATTATCAACCGTTGCTGTTAGTAAGTCACTAATTTGACGCATTAGCAGCTGACATTGGAAATGTTTGATTTGAAATGACAATGTTAGCACGATCTGTTCCTGCTGCAACGGACCAGTTATGTCATTTATAAGCTGATTTAGCAACATAATTTGGAGTTCGACGTCACAAGCTCTGTCAAGTTTTTCTACAAAATTGTTGAAACATGTCGGAGCACTGGTTTCTCACAAATCTATAGCCAGTTAACAAGGGGTTGTTCATAGATCATTGGTGACATCGAGTAAACAAAAAACAAAAGTATGACAAACGGTCCAAGTGAAGACAATCGCAGCAAGTTACGCCTTTGTTCAACCTCAAAAGAAAGAGAAGCTATCGCTAGATATTAAAAGGAACCCACATTATGATGCAGATTACAAGCGAAGACAAGTTTAAAAGGAAGAAATTTCTTTGTTCGGAATACTTGTGAAGACGGCGGATTACCATAAACATTTACTTAACTTCACTACGTCAAAAGTCGGCACATAAACTATCTCTTGCTACCAAGTTGTCACGCAGGATGTCAACGTGGACGGTCATTCCCTGAGAGACACTGATGGACGTTGGCTACATTCGGAATTATTTACCGGCATCAGATGCAGCCGATTTGGGCAACGAAATTTGATAAACAATACAAAAATGATAAAATGGATAGAGATATGCCAAGAATATAAACCAAAACTACTGGAAAAAATGATAGACAAATAGAGTTCAAATCATATGATTAAAATATAATAGTTGAAAAATTATCGTAAGTAATGCCACAAGAGATTGTCAAACTCTTACCTCTGACGCGAAAGACCCGGATTCGATACCCGATACCGGTGTGTGGATTTTTCCCCACTGGGAGGTCTGGCACGGGTGCACTCAGCCTCCTTAGGCCCCTCAGGGGCCACTGTGGAGGTACTTGATAAAGAAGTAACAATTCCAGATCGCGAAAGTCGCATAACCGCCCGGGAAGGCTCAGGGGGCGTCCCACCCTCCATGCATGACGCCTGTGGTGGGCAGAGGTGGGAGACAGCGGCCGGGAGGCAAGTCTTGACCCGCGGCGGGCTGTTGTGCTAGGGTTATTTGGTTAGAAAACTACCGATAAATTCTCGAGTCACGAAGTGACTATCACTAGTTGCTTTTATTAAGACTATTTCAGCAACTAATGGAAGATGTAGCCTATGAAATTTATTTAATTACAAAACTAAGGAGGCATAGCTACATCAGCGTCCATTACACGGTCTACAAGATTATCATAATAATGCTGCAATTTTTTAAGATGTTGACAATGTTAAGAGCTGGAGTACCTGCTGTTATGATTTCTTTGGATACAAAACTAGTCAAACTGGCTCCAAAATTTCCTGTTGTATTCTCCGCTCTAAGGTTTTCCTCTTCGACTTATTTAAATTATTTCAGAATTAGCTAGAATCACCCACTTATGACATTCAAACCTAGCGCTATGTTGCGTCAAATTACGGAAGCTGTTGCGCATCTGTAGAATAGTGCAGCTAGATTCTCTAACGGTCTAACCGGATCATAACATAAGAAAAGCAGAGGATAATTAAAATTCGGAGGACGTGATAATGAAATATGATACCTACATTTTTCGCCAATGAAGGCTGTCATTGTTTGAAATTTGATATTGTTTTGCACATTACTGGTTGATTTCAACCAAATCACCTCTGAGTGGAATAGTCTATGTAATATTGTGGTATCTTGAACAATACACAGATATGCAAATATCTCCAACGTATATCGTTTTCTTTTCTGTTTCCCTCGCTTTTCTTTGCTTGCAGGTTTCCAATAACAATATACATTATTTCTAACTATTAGCGGCAATGATTACCGCTCAATGAAAGCAGATTGGAATTCAGTCAAGCAGCCTTCCACACACCATGACAAACGTGCCCATTGACGGCAGCGCATGATGAAGTGCTCGAAGTGAAGTGTACGCTTTAGGCCTCATTTATGCAAGCGATTTCGTGTCGCGCGACAAAGAATAATGCGAAGTGGCATATTTTTAGTGGTCGCTATGCATGCGACATGTTGGAAAAACAGTTGTACCAACCGACTTGAACATGACAACTAGTATGGATTCCCTGTGTGTTGCATCACGGCTACAAACTCCTAATTATATATATATATATATATATATATATATATATATATAAACAACAACAACAACGTGTAGAGCACTTGACTACCTTCGTACAAACTATTCTTAAAAACGCTTATTCTTCAGTCTGTATCATGTTAATCAAGGTAAGCGTTTATGGAAATGGTTTTCTTCTAGGTACAATGGCAACTGGGGAATACAATAGGCTTAAGCGATTATCACATTTTAAGAGCTGGTTGCTATGTGATGGCTTTGAGATTCATCCTCCTTGCATATGCAGGACAAAACTTCCCATTTGAGAAAAGTATAAGAATTGGAAAATTCAAACACATAAGGAATATCTCGGAAATAGTTCGCACGACCCGCGCGCGCACGCCACACACTTGCATTTGAGATAAAGTGTGTTTTAACAAGAACTACATTTGTTGTGCAGTAAGATTTTGTCTTACGATTCCAAGAAAATTTAAGATATGCAATTTCATTTGTCATGAAAGTATAATAAACCTATTGTATTTTAAGCAAAGCCATTAGAGCCACTTTTGAGAAAATCAAAATTTTCGAAAAATGTTACACCTAAAGAGTAGTCTAGGATGGGAGTATTTCTTGTAAAGCTTCGTGTCCCATCCTTGGAAAAGGCTGAACTTAAATACCAACTTTTTGAGTTATGCGTTTACAGACAGCCACACTTTTTCTAAAGATGTCCTTTTTACTTTTTCTATTACGTATAGTAAGTAGGGGAAGTACTGTATTCCACCCAAAAATTCAAGGTCGAAATTTCACCTTAAATATATGTTTTGAAACCCCTGAATCCAAGAAAAACCATTTTTAGAAAAAGTCCGCGTGTGTGCATGTGTGTCTGTGAATAGCAAACTCGAAAACGAAAAGTTGGCTAAAAGCCAAAGTTGGTATTTAAGATTAATATGCTTCAAAGACGCGACATGATTTTGAAGAAAATTCCTCCGCCCTGAACTACCCTTTACATGGAAAATTCTGATTTTCTCGAAAATGGCTCTAACGGTTATGACTAAAATGCCATATGTTGATATTTTTATGGAAAATTAAATGTATATGTTGAAATTTCTGGCTATAGCCTATGCAGTTCTGTTTACTCTGGATGACTTATACATAACTGGTAAACCACTTCAACTGTTTCCACCTAGGTATATTCAAATCTCGGTTAGTGGCCTTCTTGGCTGTGTGCCTGCGCGCGTTCCTGTAAGGTAGGGCTGCACTGCATGGAAAACGAGGTCTAATCTATCCATTATTATTAATGTTATATTCTTCGATTTGCCCAACAGCAACCACTTCGAGCACAGGAAGTTGGGGGAAGAAAGGAAGAGAATGATGCCCAATGTCACAAAATGGCATGCCTAGATCTGTATTTGTCCAGTTTGAAAATATTTATAGCAGCTATATTATTTGCTATGTATTATTTCAAAGGATCGAAAATAGTTTGGAACATATATTAAGGAAAGTATTAGGGCTATTTTTTTTCAACGTGTGATAGAACATGAAATCAAAACCAATGTGAATAGAACAATAGTTTTATTGACCAAAGTTATCTTCACCTTTAAGCCTACTTTTCAAACACAATCACCAGGAAGATTCAAATATTTGCATACCTAGGCACCCGCTTTCCAATACTCTCGGCAAAAGCAGTAGCTGTATGTTTCTTTAAGTGTCTGAATCGCTTCATAAGCCCACTGGAATGGGAGTACTGTCCCCAAATACCTTGTTTGTGGCAAAAGAGGAGAAATTGAGTGATGTTAGAACTAAGGCAGTCACATAAACGAGCAGAGTATTGTAAACAATTATTGAATAGTTATACTTATCACAGTCAGAGCCAGCGGTATACTAATCCCCACCTCTCCTATTATGCAAGTGGGCATGCTCCTGCTATTGCGCATCTAAGCTTCAGGAGAGGGAGAATGCCACGACGATCTGGACGGGCTGTATGATCAAACACATATGTTCATGCCCACCACCATGAACATACATCGGGCATCCCTCAATTTCTTGCACCGCACCATCGCTCAAGTTCTCACCAAACACGGCTCATTCTGTAGCTTTCCGCTACATCATGCTCGTTGTAACATGAACTTAACTCGTAGAAGTGGTAGAATGTATGGGAGCGGATATCTCCATGTAGACAAGCTTTAACTAATCTGTTGGGACCTTAGATGATAAGGTGGTACTTACTGATGGAGACAAGATGACAACAAATAACACCGTGTGACGCCTCACCTCCTATCGGTACTATTAGAGGAATGACATAAACGAGCATTCATTAGAAACATTAGGTCACAGGGTTCATGAGAAATATATTCATTAAATATTTTAAAACTCCACACAATAACAACTTTTAAAAATGTTCCCAATTTCCACTTTTATCTGCCAGAGGAACACTATTCGCCTTAAGTTTTATTATGAAGGCATTAATTACGACCACCAAGATATAACGCTCCTGATCAATTAATTACTTCCATTTTAAGGGGGCACGTTAGTTCAAAACTCACTTATTACCATCATGGTAATCTTGATGTCAACACTAACTTGTCTGACAGCCATTTGGGTATTTGCCAGCTTCAGAGTATGCAGCAAGTAGTGGCTCCACCCACCTTCGTTTGCAGCAAAGAATGAGTAGACACAGTTATAATATTCTAACATTTACATATTTTATTTTTACAATTTTTCGTTGGGTAATTACTTTCCATAGCGCCTACGTAGCACAGCTGGTAGCGCGCTTGCCTCTGGCACGGAGGACCCGGGTACGATCCCCGGTACCAGCATGAGGATTTTATCGCCTCTAGGAGGTCTGGAATGGGGTGCACTCAGTCTTGTTAGGTCCCAGGGGGACCAATTGAGGAGCTACTTGATGGAGAAGTAGCGGTCCCAGGCCGAGAAGGCCGTATAACTTGCCGGGGGCGCTGACCACATCCCACCCTCCAGTATTGCGGCCCGCTAATGATGCCTGTAGTGCACAGAGGTGGGGGACGCAGCGGCTGGGCGGCAAGCCTTGGTCCTTCATGGGCTGTTGCGCTAGGGGTTTCGTTTTTTTTTTTAAATTACCTTCCCTTAATGTTCAAGTTATTTTACCTTAAATTGGACAGCATATAATCTTAACTCTCATATTTTTAGCCGATGTTCACGATGTCAAATACAAATATTTTGTTTTCTAACAACCCGTTCGTTGTGAACAATCATTAGATCATTTTGAGATAATACAAAAAAAAAAAAAAAAAAAAAAAAAAAAAAAAAAAAAAAAAAAAAGGAAAGGAAAAAAAATGAAAGAAAACGAGAACAGTGTTCCGGGTGAATGTTGGTATAAAGTTGTATCATTCACAAGTTCGATCGTTTTGCTCACAACTTCCATCTATAGCGCCTTAAAACGCTGAACCCTCTGTACACTCAAGTTATCATAGTTGCCTAACCAGCCCAACGACTTAGAGGTCAACAACCACACTCGCTGTTGTCTACCTCAGTGTGTGCTTGTGGTTGACGTTGGATGGAATAACGGGAACTTGTGTTTATAAACCACGGAAAGCAAAAACGAACGTTTTCGACATCTTATAGTAAGGGCAAAACTGTCTCACAATGCCGGCAGAAAATTTGTTTTTTTATGGGGAAGGCGCACTAATTAATTAAGCATGTCAAAAACGGTTTAGTTGATTTACGAGCTGGGAATATCTCCCTAAAATAGGGAGCTTGGCAACTACCCTGTCGTAGCTCTGCTGCGGGTGAGGTGCGTTTCCAGGCGTTCTTAGTGCCTGAAACGTAACGAGAAACGAACTTATGAGACAACCTTATATGGAGTGTAAGAATTTTCTGAAATGTCTTTGGGTCGCACACTTGTAAGTTGAGCTTACAGTTTGGATTTACACCGACTTTTAATTAGTTATGATGTTCACACCACCACACAGACATGCGGATGTTTTTTTCTAAAAACGATGTTTTTATTCACTGAACTTTATTTCCAGTTAAATCTCGGTATCACTGTTGGTGGACTGCAACACCTCCTCTACTTATTATGGGTAAGTAATAAATAGTAGAGAAAGTCAATCCAAATGTTTGAGGTACTGAAACAAAAAGTATATTTTGTTCTCTAAAGACACTGTTCAATGCCAGGATGATAAAAGTGCCGCTGGCGTGGCGGAACTTCGCCTGAGAAGTTATTTTACAAACCAGTAAATTTTCTTACATGGAGCTGTCGCTTTTAAGCACACTTAAAAACCAACAGTCTGGTTTGGGTTTGAACCCTCGACCTTGGGACCTAACCATCCAGACTGACGTTTCAATGGACAAGGCAGGTGCACTGTATCCACACAAAATGTCCTTTAACTCACTTTTACTTTTACTCCTTAACGAAAAAGTAGGCTCACAATTAGTAGATTTTAAATCAGAAGCTAATTCCCATAAGGGAGTACAACAAAACAAAGCACTGCAAAGAAATAAAACAAAAGTTGCAAATGATATAAGCGCTACACATATATCAGCTGAGACAGGTATATTGGGAACAGATGCCGATCGCCGATATCTAATTTATAAATTCAATAAAACAGGTAATAAAACACCGCTTTACTGATGGAGACAACGTTTCAAAACCACTCGTCTGGTTACTGACAGCTAACTACCAGTATAGACGTGGTATTCCAGATAATTAAACCAGGCAAACATGTGCAATAATTATGGAAGTGAGTACTGAAAAGAGGAAATTAAGATATAGCATTTATAACGAAATCTCTGGAAGCCGTCGTATGCAGCGATAAATTGAAGCTGATAGTACAAATTGAAACTACATTTCACGATTTTAATAATTTCTACAAAATGTGCATGTTAACGTCCTACAAAAACATTAACTGTACTAAACACAAACTTTTCATTATTTAGAATTTGTTTTCATTATGTCAGGATCATAATGTACGAATGAATAATAACGGAGCAGTTTTTGCCACAAGTTTCTCTCTAAAACCTTTTCTCCTCAACAAAAAGGAGATTGTTCTTACATCCTTCCCTTAACATAACTCGTGCATTATTAGTTTTAAAATCCATTGGGACTTTGTACATTAAGATTAAGTGAAATTGCCTTCCAGTTCCAAGTAACAAGCTTATAGTTCTATTTTATTTTTTATGTTTGCTTCAAATATTATGCCAGTCATTTGCACTACCAGACTATAGGGAGTAATATGTACTGTCGCGTTGGCATATAGTAGCTATTCAACGTTAAGCGCCGTGCGACGGAGCTGGCTGGAGCCATAAACTTAAGTTTAGTTTGTTGTCCTATGGCTGACGTCACGTTCTCAAGGATTCAGTTAGTTCTTCTTAGTCTGTGAGTAAAGCAACGATAAATAATTCTGCTTGTGTTATTTTGGTGTAATTTGACGCCAGTTTTGATGTAAGAAACAAAATAAGTAATAAAAGGTAACTGGATTAGTCATTTTGTAACGACCTAATCCCTTTCGGTCGGCAATCGAACCCTGAACCTCTGGATTTAGGCTTGCATACTAACCACCAGAATGCAGAGGCAAACCCAAGGCGTAAGTTTTCGGAATTACCTAAAGATCTGCAGCTTACCCACACCTCAGATATCTTTCTTACATATACTTATGCATTCTTTGTGAACGTCTGAACCTTAGATTTAACTGTGATTTATTCAATACATAACTGCACTGAAATAAATGCAAGCTCCACTGTTATTCAATTTGTTCAATTTAATCTCTGCTGTAATTATGTATATTGTTTCATCTTCGTGTTCAGAATATTTTTCTAATCGATGAGTAGTGTTAATTCACAATAAGCTAGACTAGTTACATATTGGATGCACTAAGGCCATGGAAATAGCTACCGTAGATTTTAGTAAAAAAACTTGCTATACTGCAAATAAGACAGGGAAAAAAGTGGAAGTCCACATAGCGCTGTTTCAGCAATACCTTGCAATGGAAAAGGAGTATATTACGAACACCCGACAAGAAGATGGGCACACTCTCGAAGTGTAAATCTGTTAGTCCAAATCGTTTTCGAGGTCAGTTAACAATGGTCTGTCGGTACGCGTGCCTTTAGCTTCCTTATATTGCCACCTTTCTGAAAATGCACTGATTGTACCTATACGTATCAATTAGTCTTATTGAGGGTCGCATTTCAAGCGTAATTTTTCCTTTTTTCCAGAAAAACGCAAGGCAAATTATGCATATTGTTTAAGGAATATGCACTGCTTATGCTTAGGCTTGTTTGATTTAATGGTATTTATGACCACATATAAAAAGTTGAACTCCCTCTTCGTTTTCAAATTCAATACGAACTGAGCAATTATTATATTCCTAAATGAAAAGCAAATAAAATAGGAATTAACTTAATGTTTCAATACCATCACACAGTGACCATCTCTAGAAATATCTGTGTACCGCTTAAGCCTACTGTATTCCCCTTAGGGGAAGTATTGTATTCCACCAAAAATACATGTTTTGAGGGCACCATGAATAAAAAAAAAAAGCATTTTTAGAAAAACGTCCGTATGTGTGTGAGAGAGAGAGTGTGTGTACGTGTGCGTGCGTATGTGTATGAACAGCATAACTCAAAAAGGAAAAGTCTCTTAAAAACCAAAGTTTGTATTTAAGTTAAATATATTTCAAGGATGCAACACGAAGATTTTGAAGAAAATTCCTCAATCCTAAAGCACCCTTTACACTGAAACTTTTGCTAAAATGAGATTTCTCAAAAAATGGCTCTAACGATTTTGATTAAAATGTCATATGTTTAAGATTTTTTTTTTTTTTTCTTGTTATAGCCCATGTGGTTCTGTTTCCTCTTGATGTCTTTTGCATAACTGGTAAATCGTAACAGATATCAATTTTTTCTGTACAAAAAATGTAGGACCCGTTAACACAAATTTGTGTCAAATGATCTTTTTTGGAAGTGAACCATTTCAGAGATATTCATTGTTATTTGTCAGAATTTTGCAATAGTAATAGAATGTTCTCAAATGGGTGGTCATTATTCATTTTTGATCCCTTAGTTATACAAAGAAAATGGATTTCAAAGTTCGAAATAGATCTTCAAACATGCGTGCATGTCGGTCTGGGTGGCTCAGTTGGTTAGACGCTGGCCTACTGTTCCCAAGGTCGCGGGTTCAAATCCGGCCCAGACCGATGGTTTTTAAGTGTACTTAAAAACGACAGCTCCATGTCAGTACATTTACTGGCATGTAAAAGAACTCCTGCGGGACAAAATTCCGGCACACCGGCGACGCTGATGTGATCCTGGCAATTGACAGCGTCGTTAAACAACAAAATAATTTTTAAATATTTTTTTCAAACATGCGACTGTCGCTTGAAGCCTACTGCATACCCCTTGCACCTACAAACAAATTAGCACAAAGATAATTTCTACAAATGCTCATCTGCATTAACATGAAGTAGAGAAATAAGTGTTTGTAGGAATAGTTTGTGGAGGAGTAGAGAAAATCATATGAGTGTCACACATGAGATTTTTCAACTTGATATACGTGAAGTAGACAAGAGAATAATCTTTTGTAATAAGGAATAATGGAAAGAAAGTCTGTGAAGTAACACATCAGATTTTTCGGTTAAGGTTCTATTATATGTACAGATTAATTCTGAGCACGATTATACTCGTATATAAAATTATGCAACAAAAATGGAGATGTACATCACAGTAGCAAACAGCTTTATAGTTGATAATGAGACACAACATCTCCACCTTCTATTTTATGACAATGCTTAAGATCGCTGTTGCCAGTAAAACAGTGCCATTACAGATATATTAGCATGCGCAAGCACGATGTTGCGAGTGTTGTTTATGGGAGGTGCAGTTAAAATAGTTTTTCAGCAGCGACTTCCATATAGCATGACTGCCACAACAAAAACAAAATAGCAGGTATATTCTCCCACCATAACACAGGTCAAAGGGCTCTGTAGGGGGCGTTACAAAGGCCTTTGATCTCACCGACAGGTGCAGCAGGCAAGTGAAAACACCACTCCATCCGGTAATCATACACAGCCATTCTTTTCTGTCATCAGGTTAGGAATGCAGCAACCTAATCTGGAGCCGATTAGTTGCAATAGAGTTGCCTCGCTCTAATGTCACTTCGCTAGGCACAGGACGCCTACTACTAATTGTCTTGCTTTGCAGTACTTACATGATCCCAATTCCAGTGAAGTTTACGGAATACGCACATATCCTATGAAAAACTCGTATAATAACTATTACAGCCAAAAAAGAGTCCGTAACTTTGAAAAAAAAATTAATCCCTCGTGTGTGATGAATAGGGCCCGGATTTTTCGAAAATGCATGCTCATGCGAATGCATGTTTTGAGGATTACTGCATATTCAAGGATATTGATATTTTTTGGTATTTATTTCCTTATGCATGGTCGATTACCTGGTGCTTTTGAACAAACTGAAAAATCTAATGAATCTATATGTTGAACATCCCTTTACACCACAATATCCTTTCTATTTCAAGTCATCGAAGTCGTGCTACAAGTATTCGTAAAGTAAAGTGCGCATTTGAAAGTGAAAATGTAGGTATATCAAGGTATCCATGTACATTAGTATATCACTTCCAAAGGCTGTTAGTAGGTAGGTTAGGACAGAGCTGGGCCACTTTTTTATGCGCAAGATGGCCGCCACGCGTAATCTAAGGATTACTAGGTAAGGTGGTAGGGGAAGCAGGACGTTGTAGGTGTTTGAAGGAATCTCTAGGGATAACTTTTGAAGCCTATAGCAGTGTATGTATGTTTGTGAGCATTCATGGTAGTTGAATATGCCGTTCACTATATCGATGTATGTCTCCTAACACAGGAGCTTTCTATCTTGATTGAATATATTACCCCAACATAATGTTACCTCGCCCCACATAGCCACGCTAACCAAACCTACCCTAGCCTAAGCCTCCATACTTCTACTCGTCTAACCTAACCTAATCTAACCTGGCCTAGCCTAACCTAAGGTAGATCCTCCTATTATTATTTATTCTATTCTACTAACATGATACGTTTCTAGACATTCATTCTGTCCTCTTATCATCTATCCTATTCTCTCCTCTGCTTATCTATTCTATCCTGTCATACGCTACCCTGATCTCCCTCTAGGAATTTCATAAACATTTTGATACTATTTTGAGTCCTCTGATAGATCTTTTTAAGCACTTTTAGCATATTCTTGATGCTTTTACAACATATTTAACATCTTTTCAGACAATTTTCAGAGTTATTCAGTCATTTTCATACATTTTAAGACGTTTCACCCCATTTTGTTGCAATTTTTCACCCTCTGCTAGATCTTTTAGACGCTTTTGGTATATTCAGGACGCTTTTACAACATATTTAACAACTTTTCAAGCAATTTCGAGGATTATTTAGAAGTCATATTATATATTTTCAGCGTGTATTGAGACTCGTTTAGACTCGTTGATAGATATTTCAGCCTGTTTCCAGATATTCTGAAGACTTTTACGTCCAGTTTAAACATTTTTCAGAGTATTTTAGACGAATTTGACATTATTTAAGGCAATCCGAGAGTTATTCTGGACGCCCCTGTCCATTATTGTTTGCTTTAAGCACTTTGAAGGGTAATGGAAGATAATTTTCACGATATTAGGAATACTGAACCGTCTATTTCAAGGCTGTTAGACGTATCTCTACCAGTTAAATATCGTTTCAGTCATTTTAGAGACATTTTAAGCACTATAGGGATATTTTAGACTTTGTCACCAACATTTTGATTGGTTTTCAGAATCCTTTGAAACACTTTTATAGGCGTTAGACGCTTTTAATGGTATTTTTCGAGCGCTAATTAAGACATTTCAGCTCCTTCACAGTTATTTTGAGGATTTTCAGGGCATCTTAAACTCGTGAGAAGCATTTTTTTCGCCAGTTTGAAGATGTTTTAAGGCACTGAAGCAGGTATTTTTGAAGTTGCTAGGGGTATTTTTACTAAGCTTTCTTCAGTAATCGCTTTGTTTTATAGTAGTTGAAGAGCAGTCTAACCTATTCAGTCATTTATTGCATTTCATCATCATTATCAATTACTCTATCTTATAGTCCATCTAACCTATCCTAACCTAACCTGACCTAATGAGGAAATAGGAATGTTAAGGCAAGCAATGAAATAAAACAAGAATAATCGCAATGAGATAATTTTATTTAATTTATAAGGATACATACACTAGCATTAACATTTAGAAAACAAGTATACACTGCTGAAAGACGATAGCGCCCTCCTCAGTTCTTCTTATTATTCACATTATCATTCTTCTCTCTGGGTTAGATGAGCCATTGGCGCGCGAAGTTCATAGTTCAACAATCTTCATTTTTTTCTACAGACAAGCTTTAAGTATCCATGTCTAGGCACTATTCTCGACACTGTAATGTCCATACGCATACGTCGATATTCCATCCTCTTCAATCACTCTCTTGTCATCGTGAGGTGATAAGGCTATTTTATTAGCTTCAACCGTAGAAATATTATGATGTCGGGATAGGATTAAATTCATAGGAGTTCTAACAATTTTCAAAGTTTTAAGGCACTCTACATAGCTATTGAAGTTGATGTATTGCTTAATGGCGCTACGTTTTATACCTTTAACTTTTTTTATCACAGAACCATCAATATCGATAGCATACATTTTGGGCCTAAGACCAACGAACCGATGAATGATTTTTCCACAGGCTTCATCTTTAAACTTTCCCAACACTTTTTTGTTTTGTGTAGAATAGCATATATGGTTAGCAGGGTAATCAGATGTATCCAGATGTTCAAGCATGTGTAATTTATCCTGGTATATATCAGCTGTAGTCACTCGATGGACGAAAGAATCTGTATCTGTATACAACAGTTTAAGATTTTCAGCTCCATAATATGGAAGTAACACATCGTATTGATACGAATACATTAGCGTCTTGGAGATGTCTAGTACACTCATACCAATGTATATAGGCTTGTTGAACACTATTTTACGAGAAGCCATATGTACAGCAGCAAGATTAGGTCCATATATGGTTCGATCAATGAATGTAGGTTTGGCTATGAGTTTTTCTAACGTTTTGCTGTTTGTCACAAGCCGTATATCCATGCGATTACGAATATTTTCCATAGTTTTTCCAAACATAGCATTATTGAATAGTTTATACAAATCCTTTTCAAAATCATTTCTAGCTTGTTGTCGCAGTCGGTTATTAAACTCGACGTAAGGTTTTAGCCAACACGACTGATGAAACTGAAGTGCTCGATGAATCTTTGTTAATAGTAGACCGTGACTAAGAGCTTGTTTCAAGGCCATGTAGTGTACCACATACTTCTTTCGGCAGCCAAGATGAGCAATTAACTTCTCCGAAGACGATTTCCCCGGTTTCAGACTCTCAGGCAGGAAGGGCAAATCATTATGAAGATCGTGGAGCTCGACAGGATATTCGACATCGACTTCTAAGATGTATCCAAGGGGGTCATCTTCCTTCAATAAATCCAGGTCTATGTCTTCAGGAGAAACCCATTTAAACCCTCCATAAGGAAGGGCCTTACACATAGCCCAACCATATTCGTTGTTTGCATCTTCGTATGTAATAAACTGGGAAGGTTTACGAGGATCATACTGTTCCATATATATATTATTAGCTTCAGCATACCGATGAGAAACCTGGCATAACCCTCCTCTTATACCAGATTCAACCATGAGCAGCTGATCGTAGTCCAGCAGCAATTGCAGCTCAATTCCTGTGTACAGTAGCATAGCATCCCACGTAAGTCCTGGAGAAGTGAAATAATGCGCAGGATCCACTTTGTGTGTTTTCAGAGTTTGGTCTCTGAACGTTTCAAAGACATCCGCTAGGAGAAGAACATCAGAGGTTAAGTAAATATCACTGTATTCACCTAAGTTTCTCACATTAAACTGGTTCCATACATTTCTAGCATGCTCATAGTCATCGTCGGTAATTTCTTCTTCATTTAATTTATTGTAGAATGCTTCCCTTGGAGGTAGATGAGCATCATTCAAAACGTCCCATGATGTGAGGTAATCGTAGGGGAACACTCCCTTACGAGTCATCAAGCTAATCTTCTCTTCTCCAAAGTACTTCTCTGTTTCGGGATGCGTCGTGAGGTTTTTCACTAACTTGTCCAAGCTTGTACTCAGGAAACGGAAGGTATCCACAAACCTGAGTTTAATATCTCCAACATATTTTGAGAATGAGATATAGCTTTCTTCAGAGCATGGTATTACCTCCACTCTTTCGCTTGTGCATCCTAACTCCTTAACAATGAAATGAGAGTCATACCCACTCAGATTATGCATGAAGACAGGTATATAATTAGGTGTTTTACAAGCCAGGTTACATTTATTATGTAAAGATGCTCTATACATCCCGGAAACATGATCGTGATCGCGAACCTTCCAATTATCTTCTGTAAATTCATGCCCGCACAGGTAGCATATTGTAGAAGCATCGAACGATTCTTGTTCTTCAGCTGTAAGTTTCAGAGGCTTAGCAGATTTATATAAGTCACCTATTTTCTTCGCAAGGGAAGTTAGATACCCTATGAACTTCTCAGCAGCATCATGACCTCGATACACGTAGGGATGTGTAGGAAGATCGGTTTCTACTTTGTCAACGCTGGATGATGGTTTGACGTAAACAGCAAAGCTCATTGGAGAATGACTTTGATAGGGAGTTGTATAGGACGTTTCAGGATTAGAAGCGCAGGTATGGTAAGGAGTGAGAATGCTCTCAAAATCAGCATAGATGACATATGGCAGTTTCAGCATTCTTTCCACGTTTTTGAATCTGACGATAGAGTTTTCCTTTGTAGGCATAACGCATCTAGCAATAGCATGTTGCATGCACATTTCTCTATGCTCCTCCAATTTTTTCATTCCGCTTAGTCCATATCGGTCATCAAAATGGCTGAAGCAACGTTTACACGTATATATTTTTCCATCATGTTTAGTTTTCTGCTGACGAATAAGTCTCTCAAAATCCTTTATATACACATAGTGATGTCTGGCAGTAGCATCACTTAACAGAAGGAGATCGCGATGATCATCTAATTCTTCATCAATCACCTTTATCGGAAACACTTCATGTTTTTCATCCAGTCCAAACACATTTATGGACATATTGTTGAGCTTTTCAAATTTAGAGATTTCACCCAAGCTCGTAGGAAATGAGACGCATGAGAAATCGTATTTTTCTTGGAGATCCTTATACTTGCTAACACGCTGAGGTTTATTTCGAATGAACTTAGCAAGAACAGCGTACATAAAGCATTTCTCATCGCTGTAGTTCTGAGGGTTTATACAGGCTTTTCTCGCTTCCACAGATGCAGGTAGAGGAATATAGCTGCTCCCTCGAAGGGCATTGTACTTGTTAATTCGGAGTCGAACTCCATCAACTGATAGCAAGGCCCAGTTGCTTCCTTTGAGCGTACTTTCTTCCATTTCAACACGAAGCTTCTCGAATTTTTTTTCCAAGATGGCGTTCATATCAGTTTCTAAAAACACAGGTTGGTTACGTGTTTTAAATGTTCTGTCACATGTCTCTCCATGAACATTCACAAATTGACAGTCGACCATGATGTTAATTTTCACACTTTTATGTATCGACAGTTCTTTCTTTATAGCTTGAATTATACGATGTTTTGACTCCTGTAGGTAAGTTTTCATATCCTTGAAGGTGTCACAACGTATATAATATGATTTGAGTCGTCCTTCAAATGATGTTTCATACTCGATCATATCACACTCATCAGTCATTGTCAATAGATGATGCTTGCTAGGTTCAAACTTGATTTTCTTGCGAGATACAGTTTTTTCACATCTTTCTTCATGTACGTCTCTTCTATGCTCAGTATTGCAAACATCACCACAATGTTTACACCTGTAGACTCGACCGCATACCAACTCATGTCTCTTCTTATCATAGTTGCGTAGAAAACGCTTATCACATTTGCTACAGCTATAGTCTGGCATAGCATTCAGAACCGATTCCATCACTCCACCATTCCACATCTTTATAATATGTAGTGCGACACTTGTAAATTATATAAGTCAATAAATGCTTATAGCACTTTCCACTGACTCGCCTTGATAACTTGTCAAAGCTATTGAACGGTAATCTCGCTAGGAGAAGCTGATGTGCTCGACTCGAAGGTTAATTACTGAATAACTATGTAAGCTCAAGCAAACCCCACTTATTCCACTAGCACGTACCTTATAAATGACTACGCGATTCAAGATTAAGCTTGTATTTTTAAAATATATATCATTAAACTACGTGAGTCAAGATTAACTTGTTTCATTTTTATTTGCCAGTTCAACGTTAACATGCATTTCCCCCACATTTTTTAAAGTTTAAACAAGGTAAATGTTTATAATTTTAATACTTTCACGCAGACACTCACATACGCAGACACACACAGACACACACACAGACACACACCCATACACGCAGACACACAAACACGCACAGATACACAGACACAGACACACACACATACACATACACACACATAAAACACACATACACAAACACACACACACAAACACACAGACACACGCATGCGCAGACACACACATACACAGACGCACACATACGCAGACACGTACATACGCAGACACATACATAAAACACACATACACAAACACGCACACACAAACACACAGACACACGCATGCGCAGACACACACATACACAGACGCACACATACATACGCAGACACATACAGACACACACACAGACACACACATACACACAGACACACACAGACACACACATAAAACACACACATTCACACATACACACAGACACACACACTCACACACACATACACACACACTCACACATGCACAAACACATACACACACACACTCTCCCACACACATACACACAAAAACATACACACACCCCTACTCACACACACATACACACGCCCGTAAACACACACATACATGCGCAAACACATACACACACTCTCCCACACACACATACACACAAAAAAAACACACACACCCAACCCACGCACACACACACACTCTCCCACACACACACACACACACTCCCACACACATACACACTAAAACATACACACACCCCTACCCACACACACACATACATACGCCCGTAAACACACATACATGCACAAACACATACACACACTCTCCCACACACACACAAAAACCCATACACACACGCAACCCACGCACACATACACACACTCTCCCACACACACACACACACACTCCCACACACTCCCACACACATACACACAAAAACATACACACACCCCTACCCCCACACACACATACATACGCCCGTAAACACACACATACATGCACAAACACATACACACACTCTCCCACACACATACACACAAAAAACATACACACACCCCAACCCACACGCACATACACACATGCACACACGCACACATCCGAAAACACACACGCAAACACCCACATTCACATAAGCACAAATATGCATAGCACACACACATACACACATGCACACAAGCACACACACATACACGCACACTCACACATGCACAAACACATACACACACTCTCCCACGCACACACACATACACACAAACACATCCGCAAACACACACACATTCACATACGCATAAAGATGCATAGCACACACACATACACACATGCACGCAAACACACAAGCGCATGTACATACACGCACGCTCACACGCACACTCATACACATACATGCACACATGCAAACACGCACACATGCAAACACACACACACGCATAAAGATGCATAGCACACACATACACAGACACACACGCACGCACACACACACGCAAACACACTCAGGCACACACACGCACAAAGATGTATAGCACACCCACAGACACATACACACCCACACCCGCAAACACGCACACACACGCCCGTAAACACACACACATACACATACACAAACATGCACGCACACATACGCACACACATACACGCACACACGCACACATGAACCTTGTTTCTAAAAATAATTTTTAGGGATTCAGGGGGTCTCAAAACATATATTTCAGGTGAAATCTCGACATCGATTTTTTGGGCGGAATACAATACTTTCCCTACTTACAATTCGTAATAGAGAAATCGTATGTCTCATATAAACGTCTTTATTAGAAAGAACATGAAAAGTTTCGAGAACACAAAAATGCATTTTAAATTCTCACAAGTATATAAATTAATTCAATAATACTTTTTCCATACGTTTATCACAGTCAGTTTCAGCAATATTAACACGATAAGTTTTACCACGTACAGGATTCGTTCCGCAAACCTATGGACAAAGTAAAACACATTGTAATAACTCATACATAGAGAAAACGGGGGTTTTTCCACATTCCAAGAAGTTATTTGGCGTAAGAGTAAACTCATTTAAAGATGTGTTCCTTAACCCACTCTTGCATTAAATGGAGTAGAGAGAAGAGGAGCTTTCACCTCATAGACTCAGTTTAAATATCAAGGGTTGTAGTAATTGTATCGTATGAAAACGGTTTGTACTAATTCCCCAAGCTATTTCAAAAAGAAAACTGAGTAGAGAATCCTTGTAAAAGAAGACTGTGTGGGAACCATTGAAGTGTTTGGGGGGTTGGACGGACATTCAACACAATACGGTCATTGTGAGGGAAGGCAGGGAACCCCTCGCAGTGGGGGACCACATGGGTGGTCCTCGTGTCAACGCAGAAGTATTCTTTCGCTATTGAAAAGATTTCTTCCTGCAGGTGCGCGATCTTTGGCTGTTATGTTAAGAGAAAAACACTAGGCCTGTTCAGACAGGAAAATGGGGGGGGGGGGTGTCTATGCTCGCCCCCTTGCAA
This sequence comes from Tenodera sinensis, assembly GCA_030765045.1. Classification (NCBI taxonomy): domain Eukaryota; kingdom Metazoa; phylum Arthropoda; class Insecta; order Mantodea; family Mantidae; genus Tenodera; species Tenodera sinensis. The sequence continues at coordinate 96,448,412 of CM060968.1, read as the reverse complement.
GTTGTAGCGTGTTCTTTTCAAAACTGTCCGAGGGGAACATTTCCGACTGTCACATAAATATATCAAGATCTGAAAGGGGGCCATTCATTGTAGGGTTTCTTACCCTCACGTTTTTTTTTCGAAAACACATGCAGACACTAGAATAGGAGGGTCAGGGGGGACGGGGGTCATAAATTACCCTTCCTTTGTCATCCTGATCGCGACAGACCATCCACCCTCTCTCTTTTCGGAATTCCCCCGTGTCCAAAGAAATACCAATGTCACTTAAGGGGGGGGGCGAGAGGAGTGTGAGGGGGCGGATTATTAATGGGGAAATTATGTTAAGTGGGGCAGAAAGCTCATACCTTTTTGGAAATTCCCCACATGTGGGGGTGGAGGGGTGAGGGGGGAGGGGGAGGGGGGGGAGGGGGGGGGCGTGACAGGATTTGATTAATGGGATATTTATGCTAATTGGTGGTGAAAGCTCCTCTTCTCTCTACTCCATTTAATGCAAGAGTGGGTTAAGGAACACATCTTTAAATGAGTTTACTCTTACGCCAAATAACTTCTTGGAATGTGGAAAAACCCCCGTTTTCTCTATGTATGAGTTATTACAATGTGTTTTACTTTGTCCATAGGTTTGCGGAACGAATCCTGTACGTGGTAAAACTTATCGTGTTAATATTGCTGAAACTGACTGTGATAAACGTATGGAAAAAGTATTATTGAATTAATTTATATACTTGTGAGAATTTAAAATGCATTTTTGTGTTCTCGAAACTTTTCATGTTCTTTCTAATAAAGACGTTTATATGAGACATACGATTTCTCTATTACGAATTGTAAGTAGGGAAAGTATTGTATTCCGCCCAAAAAATCGATGTCGAGATTTCACCTGAAATATATGTTTTGAGACCCCCTGAATCCCTAAAAATTATTTTTAGAAACAAGGTTCATGTGTGCGTGTGTGCGTGTATGTGTGTGCGTATGTGTGCGTGCATGTTTGTGTATGTGTATGTGTGTGTGTTTACGGGCGTGTGTGTGCGTGTTTGCGGGTGTGGGTGTGTATGTGTCTGTGGGTGTGCTATACATCTTTGTGCGTGTGTGTGCCTGAGTGTGTTTGCGTGTGTGTGTACGTGCGTGTGTGTCTGTGTATGTGTGTGCTATGCATCTTTATGCGTGTGTGTGTGTTTGCATGTGTGCGTGTTTGCATGTGTGCGTGTTTGCATGTGTGCATGTATGTGTATGAGTGTGCGTGTGAGCGTGCGTGTATGTACATGCGCTTGTGTGTTTGCGTGCATGTGTGTATGTGTGTGTGCTATGCATCTTTATGCGTATGTGAATGTGTGTGTGTTTGCGGATGTGTTTGTGTGTATGTGTGTGTGCGTGGGAGAGTGTGTGTATGTGTTTGTGCATGTGTGAGTGTGCGTGTATGTGTGTGTGCTTGTGTGCATGTGTGTATGTGTGTGTGCTATGCATATTTGTGCTTATGTGAATGTGGGTGTTTGCGTGTGTGTTTTCGGATGTGTGCGTGTGTGCATGTGTGTATGTGCGTGTGGGTTGGGGTGTGTGTATGTTTTTTGTGTGTATGTGTGTGGGAGAGTGTGTGTATGTGTTTGTGCATGTATGTGTGTGTTTACGGGCGTATGTATGTGTGTGTGGGGGTAGGGGTGTGTGTATGTTTTTGTGTGTATGTGTGTGGGAGTGTGTGGGAGTGTGTGTGTGTGTGTGTGTGGGAGAGTGTGTGTATGTGTGCGTGGGTTGCGTGTGTGTATGGGTTTTTGTGTGTGTGTGGGAGAGTGTGTGTATGTGTTTGTGCATGTATGTGTGTTTACGGGCGTATGTATGTGTGTGTGTGGGTAGGGGTGTGTGTATGTTTTAGTGTGTATGTGTGTGGGAGTGTGTGTGTGTGTGTGGGAGAGTGTGTGTGTGCGTGGGTTGGGTGTGTGTATGTTTTTTTTGTGTGTATGTGTGTGTGGGAGAGTGTGTGTATGTGTTTGCGCATGTATGTGTGTGTTTACGGGCGTGTGTATGTGTGTGTGAGTAGGGGTGTGTGTATGTTTTTGTGTGTATGTGTGTGGGAGAGTGTGTGTGTGTATGTGTTTGTGCATGTGTGAGTGTGTGTGTATGTGTGTGTGAGTGTGTGTGTCTGTGTGTATGTGTGAATGTGTGTGTTTTATGTGTGTGTCTGTGTGTGTCTGTGTGTATGTGTGTGTGTCTGTGTGTGTGTCTGTATGTGTCTGCGTATGTATGTGTGCGTCTGTGTATGTGTGTGTCTGCGCATGCGTGTGTCTGTGTGTTTGTGTGTGCGTGTTTGTGTATGTGTGTTTTATGTATGTGTCTGCGTATGTACGTGTCTGCGTATGTGTGCGTCTGTGTATGTGTGTGTCTGCGCATGCGTGTGTCTGTGTGTTTGTGTGTGTGTGTGTTTGTGTATGTGTGTTTTATGTGTGTGTATGTGTATGTGTGTGTGTCTGTGTCTGTGTATCTGTGCGTGTTTGTGTGTCTGCGTGTATGGGTGTGTGTTTGTGTGTGTGTCTGTGTGTGTCTGCGTATGTGAGTGTCTGCGTGAAAGTATTAAAATTATAAACATTTACCTTGTTTAAACTTTAAAAAATGTGGGGGAAATGCATGTTAACGTTGAACTGGCAAATAAAAATGAAATAAGTTAATCTTGACTCACGTAGTTTAATGATATATATTTTAAAAATACAAGCTTAATCTTGAATCGCGTAGTCATTTATAAGGTACGTGCTAGTGGAATAAGTGGGGTTTGCTTGAGCTTACATAGTTATTCAGTAATTAACCTTCGAGTCGAGCACATCAGCTTCTCCTAGCGAGATTACCGTTCAATAGCTTTGACAAGTTATCAAGGCGAGTCAGTGGAAAGTGCTATAAGCATTTATTGACTTATATAATTTACAAGTGTCGCACTACATATTATAAAGATGTGGAATGGTGGAGTGATGGAATCGGTTCTGAATGCTATGCCAGACTATAGCTGTAGCAAATGTGATAAGCGTTTTCTACGCAACTATGATAAGAAGAGACATGAGTTGGTATGCGGTCGAGTCTACAGGTGTAAACATTGTGGTGATGTTTGCAATACTGAGCATAGAAGAGACGTACATGAAGAAAGATGTGAAAAAACTGTATCTCGCAAGAAAATCAAGTTTGAACCTAGCAAGCATCATCTATTGACAATGACTGATGAGTGTGATATGATCGAGTATGAAACATCATTTGAAGGACGACTCAAATCATATTATATACGTTGTGACACCTTCAAGGATATGAAAACTTACCTACAGGAGTCAAAACATCGTATAATTCAAGCTATAAAGAAAGAACTGTCGATACATAAAAGTGTGAAAATTAACATCATGGTCGACTGTCAATTTGTGAATGTTCATGGAGAGACATGTGACAGAACATTTAAAACACGTAACCAACCTGTGTTTTTAGAAACTGATATGAACGCCATCTTGGAAAAAAAATTCGAGAAGCTTCGTGTTGAAATGGAAGAAAGTACGCTCAAAGGAAGCAACTGGGCCTTGCTATCAGTTGATGGAGTTCGACTCCGAATTAACAAGTACAATGCCCTTCGAGGGAGCAGCTATATTCCTCTACCTGCATCTGTGGAAGCGAGAAAAGCCTGTATAAACCCTCAGAACTACAGCGATGAGAAATGCTTTATGTACGCTGTTCTTGCTAAGTTCATTCGAAATAAACCTCAGCGTGTTAGCAAGTATAAGGATCTCCAAGAAAAATACGATTTCTCATGCGTCTCATTTCCTACGAGCTTGGGTGAAATCTCTAAATTTGAAAAGCTCAACAATATGTCCATAAATGTGTTTGGACTGGATGAAAAACATGAAGTGTTTCCGATAAAGGTGATTGATGAAGAATTAGATGATCATCGCGATCTCCTTCTGTTAAGTGATGCTACTGCCAGACATCACTATGTGTATATAAAGGATTTTGAGAGACTTATTCGTCAGCAGAAAACTAAACATGATGGAAAAATATATACGTGTAAACGTTGCTTCAGCCATTTTGATGACCGATATGGACTAAGCGGAATGAAAAAATTGGAGGAGCATAGAGAAATGTGCATGCAACATGCTATTGCTAGATGCGTTATGCCTACAAAGGAAAACTCTATCGTCAGATTCAAAAACGTGGAAAGAATGCTGAAACTGCCATATGTCATCTATGCTGATTTTGAGAGCATTCTCACTCCTTACCATACCTGCGCTTCTAATCCTGAAACGTCCTATACAACTCCCTATCAAAGTCATTCTCCAATGAGCTTTGCTGTTTACGTCAAACCATCATCCAGCGTTGACAAAGTAGAAACCGATCTTCCTACACATCCCTACGTGTATCGAGGTCATGATGCTGCTGAGAAGTTCATAGGGTATCTAACTTCCCTTGCGAAGAAAATAGGTGACTTATATAAATCTGCTAAGCCTCTGAAACTTACAGCTGAAGAACAAGAATCGTTCGATGCTTCTACAATATGCTACCTGTGCGGGCATGAATTTACAGAAGATAATTGGAAGGTTCGCGATCACGATCATCTTTCCGGGATGTATAGAGCATCTTTACATAATAAATGTAACCTGGCTTGTAAAACACCTAATTATATACCTGTCTTCATGCATAATCTGAGTGGGTATGACTCTCATTTCATTGTTAAGGAGTTAGGATGCACAAGCGAAAGAGTGGAGGTAATACCATGCTCTGAAGAAAGCTATATCTCATTCTCAAAATATGTTGGAGATATTAAACTCAGGTTTGTGGATACCTTCCGTTTCCTGAGTACAAGCTTGGACAAGTTAGTGAAAAACCTCACGACGCATCCCGAAACAGAGAAGTACTTTGGAGAAGAGAAGATTAGCTTGATGACTCGTAAGGGAGTGTTCCCCTACGATTACCTCACATCATGGGACGTTTTGAATGATGCTCATCTACCTCCAAGGGAAGCATTCTACAATAAATTAAATGAAGAAGAAATTACCGACGATGACTATGAGCATGCTAGAAATGTATGGAACCAGTTTAATGTGAGAAACTTAGGTGAATACAGTGATATTTACTTAACCTCTGATGTTCTTCTCCTAGCGGATGTCTTTGAAACGTTCAGAGACCAAACTCTGAAAACACACAAAGTGGATCCTGCGCATTATTTCACTTCTCCAGGACTTACGTGGGATGCTATGCTACTGTACACAGGAATTGAGCTGCAATTGCTGCTGGACTACGATCAGCTGCTCATGGTTGAATCTGGTATAAGAGGAGGGTTATGCCAGGTTTCTCATCGGTATGCTGAAGCTAATAATATATATATGGAACAGTATGATCCTCGTAAACCTTCCCAGTTTATTACATACGAAGATGCAAACAACGAATATGGTTGGGCTATGTGTAAGGCCCTTCCTTATGGAGGGTTTAAATGGGTTTCTCCTGAAGACATAGACCTGGATTTATTGAAGGAAGATGACCCCCTTGGATACATCTTAGAAGTCGATGTCGAATATCCTGTCGAGCTCCACGATCTTCATAATGATTTGCCCTTCCTGCCTGAGAGTCTGAAACCGGGGAAATCGTCTTCGGAGAAGTTAATTGCTCATCTTGGCTGCCGAAAGAAGTATGTGGTACACTACATGGCCTTGAAACAAGCTCTTAGTCACGGTCTACTATTAACAAAGATTCATCGAGCACTTCAGTTTCATCAGTCGTGTTGGCTAAAACCTTACGTCGAGTTTAATAACCGACTGCGACAACAAGCTAGAAATGATTTTGAAAAGGATTTGTATAAACTATTCAATAATGCTATGTTTGGAAAAACTATGGAAAATATTCGTAATCGCATGGATATACGGCTTGTGACAAACAGCAAAACGTTAGAAAAACTCATAGCCAAACCTACATTCATTGATCGAACCATATATGGACCTAATCTTGCTGCTGTACATATGGCTTCTCGTAAAATAGTGTTCAACAAGCCTATATACATTGGTATGAGTGTACTAGACATCTCCAAGACGCTAATGTATTCGTATCAATACGATGTGTTACTTCCATATTATGGAGCTGAAAATCTTAAACTGTTGTATACAGATACAGATTCTTTCGTCCATCGAGTGACTACAGCTGATATATACCAGGATAAATTACACATGCTTGAACATCTGGATACATCTGATTACCCTGCTAACCATATATGCTATTCTACACAAAACAAAAAGTGTTGGGAAAGTTTAAAGATGAAGCCTGTGGAAAAATCATTCATCGGTTCGTTGGTCTTAGGCCCAAAATGTATGCTATCGATATTGATGGTTCTGTGATAAAAAAAGTTAAAGGTATAAAACGTAGCGCCATTAAGCAATACATCAACTTCAATAGCTATGTAGAGTGCCTTAAAACTTTGAAAATTGTTAGAACTCCTATGAATTTAATCCTATCCCGACATCATAATATTTCTACGGTTGAAGCTAATAAAATAGCCTTATCACCTCACGATGACAAGAGAGTGATTGAAGAGGATGGAATATCGACGTATGCGTATGGACATTACAGTGTCGAGAATAGTGCCTAGACATGGATACTTAAAGCTTGTCTGTAGAAAAAAATGAAGATTGTTGAACTATGAACTTCGCGCGCCAATGGCTCATCTAACCCAGAGAGAAGAATGATAATGTGAATAATAAGAAGAACTGAGGAGGGCGCTATCGTCTTTCAGCAGTGTATACTTGTTTTCTAAATGTTAATGCTAGTGTATGTATCCTTATAAATTAAATAAAATTATCTCATTGCGATTATTCTTGTTTTATTTCATTGCTTGCCTTAACATTCCTATTTCCTCATTAGGTCAGGTTAGGTTAGGATAGGTTAGATGGACTATAAGATAGAGTAATTGATAATGATGATGAAATGCAATAAATGACTGAATAGGTTAGACTGCTCTTCAACTACTATAAAACAAAGCGATTACTGAAGAAAGCTTAGTAAAAATACCCCTAGCAACTTCAAAAATACCTGCTTCAGTGCCTTAAAACATCTTCAAACTGGCGAAAAAAATGCTTCTCACGAGTTTAAGATGCCCTGAAAATCCTCAAAATAACTGTGAAGGAGCTGAAATGTCTTAATTAGCGCTCGAAAAATACCATTAAAAGCGTCTAACGCCTATAAAAGTGTTTCAAAGGATTCTGAAAACCAATCAAAATGTTGGTGACAAAGTCTAAAATATCCCTATAGTGCTTAAAATGTCTCTAAAATGACTGAAACGATATTTAACTGGTAGAGATACGTCTAACAGCCTTGAAATAGACGGTTCAGTATTCCTAATATCGTGAAAATTATCTTCCATTACCCTTCAAAGTGCTTAAAGCAAACAATAATGGACAGGGGCGTCCAGAATAACTCTCGGATTGCCTTAAATAATGTCAAATTCGTCTAAAATACTCTGAAAAATGTTTAAACTGGACGTAAAAGTCTTCAGAATATCTGGAAACAGGCTGAAATATCTATCAACGAGTCTAAACGAGTCTCAATACACGCTGAAAATATATAATATGACTTCTAAATAATCCTCGAAATTGCTTGAAAAGTTGTTAAATATGTTGTAAAAGCGTCCTGAATATACCAAAAGCGTCTAAAAGATCTAGCAGAGGGTGAAAAATTGCAACAAAATGGGGTGAAACGTCTTAAAATGTATGAAAATGACTGAATAACTCTGAAAATTGTCTGAAAAGATGTTAAATATGTTGTAAAAGCATCAAGAATATGCTAAAAGTGCTTAAAAAGATCTATCAGAGGACTCAAAATAGTATCAAAATGTTTATGAAATTCCTAGAGGGAGATCAGGGTAGCGTATGACAGGATAGAATAGATAAGCAGAGGAGAGAATAGGATAGATGATAAGAGGACAGAATGAATGTCTAGAAACGTATCATGTTAGTAGAATAGAATAAATAATAATAGGAGGATCTACCTTAGGTTAGGCTAGGCCAGGTTAGATTAGGTTAGGTTAGACGAGTAGAAGTATGGAGGCTTAGGCTAGGGTAGGTTTGGTTAGCGTGGCTATGTGGGGCGAGGTAACATTATGTTGGGGTAATATATTCAATCAAGATAGAAAGCTCCTGTGTTAGGAGACATACATCGATATAGTGAACGGCATATTCAACTACCATGAATGCTCACAAACATACATACACTGCTATAGGCTTCAAAAGTTATCCCTAGAGATTCCTTCAAACACCTACAACGTCCTGCTTCCCCTACCACCTTACCTAGTAATCCTTAGATTACGCGTGGCGGCCATCTTGCGCATAAAAAAGTGGCCCAGCTCTGTCCTAACCTACCTACTGCTGTTAACGCTACAGAATTAATTAGTTAGCTTAAAAATTTTATTTGTGTGGCTAAGCATGTAATATGGATTACACTTTCTATAGTCATCTTCATTGCGAATAATTTTGCCCAACTGGTAAACCGCAACAAGACAATAACTACACATATTCACCAACTTCAAGTTATCCAGAATAAATTTATTCGAGTCGCAACAAATTCTCATTAGTTCGTAAGAAACAACAAGCATCAAGAGTTTGGAATCCTACCCATTAAAGACTACATCAGATCTCTTTAAAATCTTTCTATTCTAAATTACCTAACCTCCAAGGGGCTTTGGTGTACAACCTGGGACAGAGAAGCTGTCAAAGGTCAACACTAACGAGAAAACTAGCTATTATCTGAACTTGAAGGTGAAGAAGTCTAATAGAGGTTAAACTTAAATCGTACATGTTATAGCTTTTCATACGTTAACACTGTTATTAACGGTGTAATACTATTTGTTTCTAATTCCTATATTACAAACCTGTACATTCATATTGTTAATTCTATATCCTTACATTCATACTTATAACTCCACATATGATTTACTCTTTTTGAATTTATTTTAGCTCTTGCATATTCTTTAATTTCTTTAATTGTTTTTTACACAATACTGTACATATGTTCACAAGACCCACTTCAATGTTATTTATTGTTATATCTTTAAATTGACCTGTATAGTTTTTTAGCTTGTCGGTCAAAATAAATATTAAAAAAGACTAACTTACTGTGCAGTAACCATAGACTCTGTTAAAGCACACAATGAGTCAAATTATTTTTCCAACATAAACATTCCGTGTTTTTATTGGTTTATTTTCGAATATTTACATTATGCATTTTTAAAGTGCCAAAAGCATCATTGTATTTCTTTTCTGTCATTTTCACGTAAGAAATGAAATTTTGGATTGGCGTGAAATAGGAGAATAAATAGTTGTTGTAAGAATAGTTTTTAGAAGAGATTTAGGGCAGTGGACTCAGAAAGTCATGTGAATATATAACACAGTTCATCATACCTCCATATTTGGCACAAACCATAAAATCCAAAGCTGGAATATTATTACGGAAACCTACCTGCACAAAATGCCATCTGCACAATGCAGCATTGATTTTAAACTGGCGGAATCTAAGGCTCTGCTCGTGTTGTGAGTATCGTCCTTGTTTTAGCATTCACTCTTGGTTACCTCGGTGTTCTTTTGATCTTGGAGCAAATTACTTCCACCCTCCTAAACAATTGTTTTCACTAGGACGAAAAGCAGCACACAACCTGGAGCAGAGCACTGCAAATAGGCTGCAACATATTGCTTGTAACGTTAGGTACCCTGAGAGGGAACGATAAGTGGGGGACTCTAAGGGCGGCCATATCCAAACGAAGATGTGATCTAGTGAGAACGAAATCCATAACGACTCCAAATAAAGCAAATCCTGGGGTATGTTAGCCATGCTTTAAAAGGTCCGGTCTGGGGTCCCAGGGACCCCTAGGTAGGAGCCCTCAGCAGACCCGCCAAACACCGCCCCTGGTCCTTCAACTCTGAAACAGATAATAGAAGGGGGCAGGAAATTGGTGCCAGAACAGAAACCACCCCATCGTTCGCCTACCACCCGAGGAAACCACGAGAATATCCATGTTCAGAGTGGTCGGCCCGACGGGAATCGATCCCGGAACCTCATTGTTACCGCTGAGACATCTCGCTCAGTTGATTTTCTCTAATATTGCAACTGTTGTAAACAAAGCCTCTGCTCCTTCAGTGAAAGGTGAATTGCAGCAACGGCCTCGTTGCACTTCCTACCACCGCATCATTTCTAGATAGAGATTAGATCTTTAGCATTTGAGACGAGAAGTTCTATTTCTGCTTTCCTGTAGTGAAAGTGCAGCGTGAGTTATGGAACTGTAATAAATGCAGATGCTGGCGATAAAACCAAGGTTTATGTTAGTAGATGCGACATATACTATTAGACTTATGACTGCTTCATACTCCAAGTCTATGCTACTCTATGTGAGAAACAACGGTATCAGACTGTCCCAAGTCTCTTAAAGAAGTAAAATTTGTAGTTGTTCATCAATGCAACGTAACATACATTTCCACTTCAACATATAATTTATACAATGTTCGGTGACTGAATTAGAAATGTAAATGTATAGCATTCGCATGATTTAGTCACTTCTTTTATGAAACACAGTTACATGTCTTTCTCTACTCTCACTTCTACAAAGAATTCTTAAATTTTTCTGTACGTTTGAAATAGAAATGCGAGGTAATAGATTCATATTCTCATTTTTCTTTTACCTCCGTAGCGCAGTTGGTAGCGAACTTGCCTCTGGCGAGCGGAGGACCCGGGTTCGATCCCCGAAAATGAAATGAAAAAAGTTATTTGGGCATGTTTTTCAACATGCCCTGGCTGTTATAGGGACAGTCCCTCTTCAGCCGCGTTTTTAGAATTTTTATCTTGTTACGTGGCGGGGAGATCTATCGTGTGTGCGTATGTGTTGTGGTCTTGTGTGTTTCTGGTGTGGTTGTGTGTGTTTGTTGGTGTGTGTGTGTGTGTGTGTGTGTGTTCGTGTGTTCATCCCTAGGTGTGTGGTGGTGGCTTCTACCCTTTTGGTTTATTGTGGAGTTATGTGTGTGTTGTTGCTGCAACAGCTCATACGGGTAGTTTTTGACTGTGTTGTATGTTTTATGTGTTAGGTTATGTGTGTGTCAGTGTGTTTGTGTTTTTTATGGTGATTGGTGTGCTGTCATTGTTCGTGTGTGTCTTTGTTATGTGTTCTCATTTATGAACATAGCCAGCTGGTTGCCAACTCTGGTTGTGTTTACTGCTTTTTTAAGTGTTTTCTGTGCTGTCTGAGTCAGGTTATGTAAAAATCTTGCTCTGTGTGCGGGTGGTGTTATGTCGTATATGGGTGGTATGAGTGTGCTGAGTATTTGTGTGATCGTCGTGTTTGTGATGTCTCGGATGTATTTGGTGTGTTTTGTTGTATGTTTGTGATCTGTTCCTGTAAGGACTTGATCTGTTGCTCGGATTGCGTGATGACGTTTTGGAATGTGCGTATTGTCTCGTGTCTTGTCATTTCCTTCTTTGTTTCCGGGATCTTGGGGAAATTTGTCTCGGGGGAGTCAGTCACGTGTTGTGGTTCAGCATGGGGATTTTATCTCCTCTGGGAGGTCTGGCACGGGGTGCACTCAGACTGGTTAGGTCCCGGGGGGACCAATTGAGGAGCTACTTGATAGAAAAGTATCGGCCTCAGACCGTGAAGACCGCATAACTGGCCGGGAGGACTCGGGGCGCTGACCACGTACCACCCTCCAATACTGCACCCCACCAATGACGCCTGTATTGGGCCGAGGTGGGGGACGCAGCGGTAAGGCTTGGCTCTTCATGGGCTGTTGTGCCGGGGCTTAGTAATATATTCACATGCATTTCTTTACTCGCTGTTCTACAAACAATTCAAACAATTTTTCATATGACTCAAATAGAGATGCAATGTACTACATTCAAAATATTTTCTCTACTGGCGTTTCTTCCTGTGATACTTGTGGTTGTTCAGTAGCACTTTGAATTGTGTCTTCCCGGTGCTTTCATTTATCTATTTTGTTTACTTTTTACTTTATGGTGCCGTAAGACTTTAATTAACAATTTCTTTAAGTAGATTGGTAATATTTTTAAATGTTTCAAAAGAAACTCAAAGCTATTGGGTGAGTGTAATCTAAGTCTAAAACTTGTAGGTATAAATCGTCACACCATGGGCAACGCCGGGTGTTTCATCTAGTAACGAATAAAGAGCAGCATTGCTTTCGTTTATGTCTAAACGTGTTGTCAGTTTGAAATAGGAAGTGTTTATATATCTACAAAATTCATCCTAAACAAGGCAGGCATATATGATGTGAAAGTACTGGCTTACGTTTGATAAGTATTATTTTCAAATGCCAGCCACGGATGGATGACTGGAATAATCGAGTTGAATTTGAAGACACACCCGTCACAACGATAACAACGCGAGCTTAAACGTCATCTGGCACGCAATTTCGGATTTTGTTAATCAGAAAGCAAGGAAAATCAAATTTAATGCGAATACTCAAATGGTTGTCCAAACTAACTGCATTATATAAAATCGTTAAGTTGCACTCACTTCTCTACTTATCCTTGTACAAACTATTCTTACAAATGCTTATTCTTCTATTTCATATTGACATACACATTTGCAGAAATGTTACATATTTCCTTTAAGATACAAAGGGAATATGGGAATACAGCAGGCTTAAAGGATAGTCAAATCTTTCAAGAACTGGTCGCTATCGAATAGCTTTGAAATCCCATTCCCCTTGCACAACGAAGGGAGAGGGAAGGAAAGAAAGAAAGAAAGAAAGAAAGAAAGAAAGAAAGAAAGAAAGAAAGAAAGAAAGAGAGAGAGAAAGAGAGAGAAAGAGAGAGAAAGAAAGAAAGAAAGAAAGAAAGAAAGAAAGAAAGAAAGAAAGAAAGAAAGAAAGAAAGAAAGAAAGAAAGAAGGAAAGAAAGAAAGAAAGAAAGAAAGAAAGAAAGAAAGAAAGAAAGAAAGAAAGAAAGAAAGAAAGAAAGAAAGAAAGAAAGAAAGAAAGAAAGAAAGAAAAAGAAAGAAAGAAAATACAAATAACGACTCCCCATTGGAGAAAATTAAAACTATTTTAAAACTGCAACTAACAACAAGTAATATCTCGGATTGAGTAAAGTAAAAGGGAATAACGGCCTCCAATTTGAAAAAAGATAAATATATTTGAAACTTTAACCCAACAACAAGAAATGTCTCGGAAAATGTTCACCTAACGAGTAAAAAACAAAAACGAAAAAGAAAACAAAAAACGCATAATTTCACGAGATCTACATTTTCTGCTGTAGTAAGATTTTGTCTCTCTTACAGTTCTACATTTATGCAAAAGTAATTCGGAATGAAGAGGACTTTGGACGCCTTTCTCAGAAAATTCAGTACATGCATTTCATTATCAAGTAAATATCTTAAACATAGTATTTACGAAAAATCTTTACGGCCATTTTCGAGAAAATAGCTTATTTTTGAAAAATTTGGTCGTATGAGCGGAGCGGGGTGGGGGGGGGGGAGATTTTCGTGGAAAATCTTCGTGCTACATCCTCAGAACATGCTGAACTTAAATGCAAAGTTTGATATTTAACCGACTTTTCGTTTTTTGAGTTATGCTGTTCAAAGGTTAGCGCACAAACGTACACATAGGCATTTCTCTAAAAATGCTTTTATTTTATTTACATATATTTAAGGTGAAATCTTGTATTTAATTTATGGCTGGAATGCAATACCTCCCCTTCTTACTATATGTAGTAGAGAAAGTAAGAATGATCCTTCCATCCATTCGTTATGCATACGTAGTCTTAGTTCCTATGTTCCAAGGGCTGCCGAGGAGCACAAGCACATTTAATCAAAGAATGAAGAACCTGGAACGGGGGATCGACCTTTAGTCCGGCATGAGGACGAAGATGATATAAAATGAAGGTGAAATTGATGAAAAGGAAACGTGATAATGGCGCAGTTGTTGAATTGAATGCCGGGGGAAGCCGGAGAACCCAGAGACAACACGGTCAGATGCAGCTTCGTCCATCACAAAGAACACATGCGGTCCCCGGTATCAAACTCGGGTCGCCTGGGCCTGAGATGCTGTGCTTGTCAAATTATGTATTTAATGGCAATTTTCCTATAGTGTGGAGAAAGCTCTTTCTGTAGAAGCAATGGAAACTGGCACAATGGTTAATGCCTTGGAAAAAAAGATAGACAACCAAAGAAGTATTTCTTTGAAACTTCCTATGTTGTTAGTTTGCTTAAGAAAATCTGACCTTGAAAAATAACGATTCCCATTCTGAATCTTCACCATGCCTTTTCTTATTTTCACTGCTACTGTACCCTAGGGGAGGGGTGTGCGGTCCCCTTTAGATATGGGGAAAACGTATATAGCTGTCTAGATTTGTCGCAGCTTCGGCGTAAATTACCGTTTGAACAGCAAAAGTGCTTAATTATGGTGAAATGAAGTGCTTAAAGAAAAAAAAAATCTGTTATACTTATATGACTTCCTCTACTATTGTATAAACAATACTTACACATCCATATTCGTGTTCCTACTTTATATTAGTTGAGATAAATATGTATATAAATTATCTTATTGCTAACTTCGTTATAGGTGCAAGGGGAATATGGGGATAGAGTAGGCTTTAAGCGATTGTCAAATCTTTTAAGGGTTGCCCAGAACAAAAACGCACGACAATACACGGACAACCTCCCATATCGCACAGATAAAGTCGCATTAGCGGCTAGGTGCTGTGCGAAAAGACACACCGTACAGGAGAACCTGTACGACCTGATTACGGTTCTGGTTCTGGTTCTTTTGTAGATACTGAACACACCAAGTTTGATTTTTAACAGACTTTCTCTCTCTCTCTCTCTCTCTCTCTCTCTGTCTGTCTCTCTCTCTCTCTTTGTACACACACAGGCGTTTTTCTAAAATGATCTTTGATAGAGAGGAGTGTTCAAAGGGCTCAAAATATTGCCGATTAAATCTCGATATTTAATTTTTGGGAGGAGTACAACACTTTCTCTACCTACCATACGTAGTAGAAAAAGCAAACTGTGGAGCTCATAAAAAATGTGGAGCAGTTGCTGACCTATTACGCACTTCAATAAGGCTTCCCTTTATGCGTCCCACGAATGGACATAGACGGACAAAGGAAGTTAGATGTTCTGCATGTAACGCAACTAAAATATAACCAAAAGCCTAGGATAAAATTCCTGAGGTTATGCAGTCCTCTAAGCAGAGATATTTTCTGTCTGTAGATCTAGGCCTGAGTAATCTCCATCAATCTTTATTGACTCTAGCATTAACAAGCCAATAAATTTCGATACGCATCCATAGATATTACGTCCAGTGGCATTAGCACATAAACTGGACGTAACTTTCACTGTAGTGAAGGTCATTTCTCGGTAAAAGCGAACGGAGACAATGTGACGTTCAGGTTACGAACCGTATAAAACATTTCCAGAAGATCCAAAGTGTTTGCTACTCTCAACTTAAAAGTAACGTCTTCCTTGGAGTTGTGTTAAAATGCCCATTTTTATATCAGCCAGTGAACAACGGAATAAATCATTTCAAATAATTATCAATGTTGCTATTCGACATCCCCGACAGTTTTCGATTTCCGACAGTTTACCTTTTGATAGCAGCCACCCGGACCTATTTGCAGAAAACGCCTTCATGAATAATTTGCGTCTGTTAATAAACCAGAACATTTCAAACAAAGCAAAAATACGCTGCTCGTAAATAATTCAATGTTGTCATTAAGTATTCCTGTACTCCGAGAACGTCAAAGCGGAAAAAAAACTAAAAATCCCACACACAGCAGAGGGATACATAATCATAAAAATTGTTGAATTTATATCCATACGTTCATAAACTACATACGCTCATACAATGCATTTTGATTAAACCTGTTTTGTATCATTGGTTACCATGCATTAGTTTCGTCACGAATGTTTTTGCTGCCCAAAAAGGTGTATTATGTTTCATTACTAATGCCGCGAACCACCGCCTAGTTGTGCATAAGCGCAAAGTCAACTGCAAGCATTACGATCATATGTTTAGATGACTATTAAAAACATAAAATAAACCTATTCTGTGTAGCACGAACGCAGTTGCAGTATCAACCGAGTGTCAGCAATGATTTACTTATTAGAAATTAGACTATTATTAGAATCATCTGATTCCTTCTCCCACCATAACGTAAATTCTAGTTGTCCAAAAAATGCACGTTGTTTAGTACTCAACTTAGTGTTGTAGAGTTGCTCTGATCCATTTCCTCACCGGGCATTTATGAAGACTTGGATAACTTGCGAGAACTGAGTATTTCACGTTGGGAACAAAAATCTATATTCTTAGCCCGAACTTCTTCAATTTTTTTTTGCTAATGATTGGCATAATAAAACAGAAATATTTACACTATCAACACCTAAAAATATTTTTGGGTAACCATACAAAAATTCAAAATTGCAAATTTGGTATATTTTTCCTTCTGTAGCTTCTACAAAAATATAGATATTTCAGGCTTTAATACAGCAATTTGTTTCTCTGAACATGTACAATGATTTGAACCTCAAATATGTCAAGTAGACTGGCTGCTTAAAAAGTATGAAATGTGAAATTCAAAATCCCTCGTTTAACCAACTGAATTATTTAAATGGCTATAGAGCTTTCGTGATATATGTTAAGACCTTAGTTGTTGATTTATATCATTCCCTGTCCAAGAAGCTTCAAAACAATGTATGAATGAGTTGTGTAGCATACTTTTAAGAGTACATCCTTGGGACTGAAAGAGGTAAAAGTGTTGAAAATGTTAATTTCGAGAAATATTGAACAGAAATTTCTACAATGTAGAATCTGATTGTCCAAATTGTTAAATTATATACGTTTCTAATAACAATTAGCACACAAACTACACATTTTTGAAAACTAGAAAGTCAGGACTATTGTATGATTTGAAAATAAAAAAGTTGAAATTCTGAAAAAGAATGGCCATTTCCAACTGAAAATGTACCTATCCCCTTTCTTTACCCTCACTTCCACCTTTGGGAAGCTCTGATGGAAACATTAGAGGAAATGCCTTTGCTGTTTAATTTTAATGTGACTGAAGGGACGGGAAGACACCTGCTAAAACATGTTTTGTTTAACACAGACAACAAAATATCGATGAATAGCTTAATTCGCATAGCACAACTCTTTTTGTATCACGTAATGTTGGCACCTCCATGTGCACATTTTGCCACCTTGAACAGCGTCACCAGACAGTGAAACTTAGAAGCATAGAAATATTGATATAAAGACTGTTGTAGATTCTTTTGATTCTGAAAGTGCTACATCTATTTGTGAATCCCAGGCTGCCTTTAGTGACTGCAAAGTGGTCTCGTCGGTTGCCTAAGTCAGGAGCTTCCAGAAACCACCAAACGTTTAGAATCGTCAGCACTGCAGATGCAAGATTCTGTTGCTGTCATAGAGGATGTTACTGAAAAATAAAGTGCTGTGCATGGAGAAACTCGTGCAGTGTATTAAGTTAATTGCAAAATCCTGGGCATTCAATATTTCACAGTGTATACCAAATTCTAAATGAAGCTGACGTTAATCCAACGGAGGACATTTCTCCAAGAAAAATTCCTTTCCTAACATTTGCTCCAGAAAACAATAAGTTGGAATTAAATACTTGATATTCCATATTTTCCCCAATCTACATAGTATACTACATATTTCACTGCTTTTTACTACATATTCATGTACATATTTTGCTAAGTGATACCACATAAAAATCCCAGTTCTAGTAACAACATTTCGAAAGGCAGTGTTGCTAGGGAAGGGAAACCCTCATCATCTAACATTACAAAATATGTAGATAATCACAGTTTAAATATAGGAAGCCCTGATAATGGGTAGGTTTTTTCTTGCTAAACAGTATATTATTATCAGAATGATTTATTGCGGAGGAGATTGTACTCCACAAGAAGTTGATGTAACTAAAGTGAAGAAGAAGTTACTTTGTGATTGACAGACACTGCTATGAGTCTAACTGGAGGGTTTGTATCTCTAGGACCAACGTCCGCTAATTATTATCGGGGTTTCCTAGATTATATAACTGAGATTATCTACATATTCTGTAATATTAGATGATAATGTGAGTTTGGACGTCCATGCTTCTCTTCTGCAGCAACATTTTCTTTAGCAAAGTCATAATGTCATAACATACTTTATCTAACGTCCTACAAGAATATTTAAGTTTTCTTCGAGAAGGCCACATAACTGGCTGGGAGGCTCGGACGCTGACCACGTACCACCCTCCAGTACTGCACCCCACCAATGACGCTTGTGGTGGGCAGAGGAGGGGGACGCAGCGGGTGGGCGGCAAGCCTTGGTCCTTCATGGGCTGTTGCGCTGTGTCTTACTTCTTTGTGCTTCATTTTAGCCATTGCAACGAAACATTTTCCTTTGCTAAGTTTTCATTGCATTTTGCAACTATAAACATAGTAATCAAAGTGTTGACACAGCTAGAAGTTCCTTGTATCCAACAAGTTACACCTAATCTTAACTAGTACTAATCATGTAATGTAATGTAACTGTAAACGCGATAACTATGAAAAAAATCTGATGTGTTGCACTCACATGACTTTCTCTACTCTTGTACTAACCATTCTAACAAACTCTTATTCCTATATCTCCATATTAGTTAAGATAAACATTCGTACAAATATTATCTTACTGCTTATGTCCTTGTAGGTGCAAGGGGAATATTAGAATACAGAAGGCTTTGTGCGACAGTCAAATCTTTTTGACCTTTTAGATTCCATTCTCTTTGCACGATTAACATATAAAAAAATGAACAACGTTGTTGCATTTCGCTAAAGTTCTAAGTTTTCCGAAACTCACACACATAACAAGGAATAACTTTGTCAAAACCTTAGTTTTGTGTCAAAAACATGCACTTCAAGATTAAATATGTATGTGTGTATGTACACACAAACACACAAACACACACGCACGCACGCACGCACACACACACACACACACACACACACACACACACACACACACACACACACACACACACACACACAAACTACAACAAAAAGTGAGCTGTAACACAATGGGTGTTACACATTCTGAACGCTCCCGTTTATTGTAATGTTGTCATGAATGAAAACTTATTAAGAAACCAGGCGTGTAAAATACATTAGGTTTTGGTTAGAAGGTATGCCATGGCATCTTAATTACCGTCCCTTTTAGGAGGTTATAACTGGGCAGGAATCCACAGCGTAGTCAAGTTCCATTGCCAACTTCGTTAGTTTCTCTGAATGCGTGTCGTTGCGTGCAATTGAGAAATCCTGTTGCACATCACGTACATGAAATAAAAAACATTTCAAAATATGCTATTCTATCTTGCTTTGTTTAGCTAGTGTCGGTCAACATGGGCACTCCGCTTACAGTTCCCTCTGTATTCTTGTGCAACAGCTCTGCTAAATCAAGAATTTTCTTTACGAACAGGTCCTTATTTATCACTGCAATGTGAATTTGTTAGTTTCAAATGGGATTTAGAGCTAGATGCAATCAGGCAGAAAGAACTGTATATGGAAGGTTGTTGAAAGGTATATTGGTAAAATGCACTTGATTTCACGAAAGATATATGTAGGAGTCACATCAACAACCTCTAAAGTTGAAAACATACAGAAATCCTAAACAAGTATTATTCATTTTCTTCTATCCACATGAACTAGATATCAAAATTTAAACTGTTATAACTTGGCAATAAGTAACAGGGTACTATAAATTGCGGTTGCTCTTTATTACAGACAGTTTACTTATCAGCTGCCTCAAAAAGTTGTTACAAACCGTCGAAGTACGTTGATCAATATCATATTCTAAGTATACAGATATAGGTGATACAGCAATGGGGGACGCCTCCCGCACTTAGCCATACATTGATCCACTGTAATTTACACACCTAGGAAGCAGGCACAAAGTAAGGAAACTACAGCAGGCTAAAGCCGCAGGCAGAGAGGTCACAAAGACGCGGAAGTTTCTATCAGTTCCAGGCTCGAAGACTCGTCCCACTCCTGGAGCTGTCTAGATAGAGGGTGATAAACGATCCGGCGATCAAGCAGCTCTCTAGTGTCCAAGAAGGGTACTCTATTCTTTGAGAAAGCATCTGCACCATCTGTTCGGCACCGCCATACCCCAGGAAACCTACAAGCACACCTGAAAGATAAGGAGGAAACGGAGCGAAAAGGAAATTATGGAAACGAAATCTGATAGATGAGAAACATTCCAGCTTTTGCCTGCCTATCACAAGATGGTTCGAATCTTATAGTGTTTTAGCGAGTTGACTTTTACAATTATATGAGATTGAACAAATGTCTTACAACAAATGGTGTAGCAGTCTAACATACTTAACAAATCATCATTGTAGAAGTGTAAAATGCACATAATCATTTAGTAGTACGACAAATACAATCACTGTGCAGTTTCAAATTCAGATTTTATAAATATCTAAATTACTGTCTTAAATTTTTATTTTCAATTTCATAATTTTATTCAATTTTGGTATTACAATACATGATACAAAGATCTTCTTTGAAAAACTATAGTATTCTTGATATTGTTGTGGCTTCGTTGAGAACTAAGGAATCATCGATTGGAGTTCTGTTTTCCTCTGTTTCCAATGAGATACGGAGGAGTTTGATATGATGTGGTTAGTCGTTATTCGAGTTTAAGAGTATTCACAGAACGGTGCTATTTTTGGTAAACAGCTAGGCGTGTGCAAGTCTGCTGTCTTGTTCCGGTGAAGATGATTTGATCCTGTCTTCTCTCAGAACTGGGTATAATAGTATGAAGTTTACTGATAGGACTGCGGAGCCTCTAGCTCAGCCAATTATTGTTAGTTGTGTGTTTAAGTATCTGTAAGTCTTCATGTCTGTAGTGCTCTGGATGTTCTGTGGCTTCATGACAACAGAATCTGTTTCCTATAGTTAACTTCAACTTGCTCATGTGATGAAACCCAAGTAAGCATTATTTATTTTCCTTTGCATTGGATATAATGTACACAGAGGATCAAAAAGACGAAACCCCTGTTTATCTGAGCAGCAAAGAACAGTTTACACGAAAAATTCAGATCCGATTCAATTTCCAACAGCCTTCATACGCACGATAAGCGTGAAAGAACAAAACTATTTCAGTGTTTTTATCATTACCGCTAGCAGAACCCTCAGCTCTGCACATTGTTGCGCTAAATGCATAAACTCTAATGACTATGTTGTTACCTCTCTCACTTCATCTTTCAATCCCTCTCCAATTTCTCACTTTCACCCTGTCTTCCCCTTAATACTCTTTCTATAGCTAATTATTTTACTCTCCCCTCCTCCGTCATATTTTCTCCACCAATTCTCTCTGTGACGCCGACTGCGGCGCACAACAAAGGACGGTTGTGCCCAAGCTACCTCAAACCATACTAGGCGCGGCGCGTATCAAGGTCACTTACGCCAGCAAACACTTGACAATCAGAGCGGAAGAACCACAAAGGGTTTTCGAGATTATTCGCAAAATGTTCGGCGGCTGGCGTATTTGTAGAAGTTCCAAAAAAGGTGAAGTTCGAGAAAGTTTGTTACATCCACCTCGCTATGTAAGGAGACCACGCAGGCAATGCTTTTCAGGGTGTGCGTGTACAGTCATCGGGAGAGAGACGTCGCATCGAAGTAAAGCCAGCGAAGCAGCTTTAGTAGTGTCGAGTGATTGTATTGTCCAAGTAGCTGTTTGAGAAACAAAGAAAGTGTAGAAAGACAAAAAGGAGTGAGTCAAGGTTACGTGAAGAGAACAGCTGTGAGTTGTAATATCACGAAATACTGTAAACTGTGTTAACGTCAGTAAAAGAGAACTGTGTTGCGCTTTCAGTTGAAGAAAAAGTGACAAAAATAACTGGACTGGACTTTTGTCACTTTACCCCTGAGATTTCCGAAAACCGTAATAAAACTTCTTTTTCTGAGATGTTTATGACGTTTTAAACGTAACTAGAATGTTTCATATTACACAAAATTGTGCCTCTTCTTTATGATTGGGATGCAATCAGATTTATGCTTTAATACACGCAGGAATAATACAAATCAAATTGGTATAACTTATTCATTCTATGAGTATTTTGCGGACATATTTTTGACCATTAAAACGTTGCGACCCTTTCAAACCATCATATAGGACTAAACAATTAAGATTGCCTACTTTCTGTGGGACCTAAATGAGTGTTACATATAACGTTTTATAACACTCGTTTTGGCATTCCTTCCTGAAAAAAGAGAGAGAAAAAAAAAAAAAAAACATCACAGGCGCTCACATATACCAACATAAAATGTTAAATACTATTTCTTTTAAGTGTAGCCCAATATCTATGTCAGTCTTCATATTTATCATAAAGCAAACATTGATATATAAAATACATAAATTAATTAATGGTATGCGTCACTTAAAAGGTATTCTTACTTACTTCTTTCCCCAGTACTAAGATAATGAAACTCAATTTTAATGGTTTACTTCTTTGCAAAGGGAAATTACAAGTTTTCTAAAGTATTCAATTGTCATCCCTGTATGAATTTTAAAACATCATTATCATTATCGTTACCGCTGCCGTTATTATTATTATTATTATTATTATTATTATTATTATTATTATTATTATTATTATTATTATTATTATTATTATTATTATTATTATTATTATTATTATTATTATTATTATTATTATTATTATTATTATTATTATTATTATTATTATTATTATTATTATTATTATTATTATTATTATTATTATTATTATTAACATATTTTTACATAGGTGTGAACGTTTTCACCCAATCATGAAACAGCATTAAAATTACGAATTTCACCATCAGGGCGTTTCACTGTTTCTCCCAGTACTCTATATATTAGACGGATAACCGTGTTGCCAAAAACACGTCTACAAAACCATACAATTGTCCAAGGACATAAATCGCTGTTACCAAAGGTATAATGAGTTCAGGCAGGTTTAAAACATTGGCCAAATGGCTACAGAATAAGAATTACACTGACAGATGTAGTTATAACTAAGAGGCAATTTTAGTTGCAAAATAACGCAGCCAATTATAACCGTAGATTTCCCCGTCACTCAGGCCCCAAAGCAGTATTATTTCGTCATTATGCTGAGACTCTCGTATGTAATCTACATTAAGTATGATGAGCACAAACTCATTTAGTGACTACAATACAAAAACAAATGTTTAAAAACAGCACGATTTCAAGGGGCGTATTTTTTCACTCGCCTTCAAGTCACGTGTTAATCTGAAAGGAAAATCATGCTAAGGCTCCGGAAGACGATAATGCCACGTCTATTGGGGGTATAACGTAGCATGTTTTCAGAGAAAGACCCACACTGCCTAAACATAAGCATTTGCAGATGCGAATGGTGAGACTAAATAAATTACCGCCACGTCCATCAAAGAAATAGTTGACATGATTAGGCTAAATACCTATTGTTATGTAAATGAATGAATGAATGAACTACTGTTAAATACCTTCACGTTTTATATAAATACTAGTTGAAACACCCAGTGTTTTGACGATTTATCCCTACAACATTTAGCCTCAGTTTGCACTTGTCCAAAAACCCTAAGCGTCTTTGCAGGCATTTAAAAATATTAAATTATGAATTAACTAAAGCTCCCAGGACAGTACAAAGACAAAAAGAACATACTATAACAAAAATACTATGCAAGAATATTGGGGTAAGCCGTGGATTTAAGAGGCAGTGAAATCTCTTAAGAGCTGATCGTCATGTGAATGGCTTTGATGCTCCAAACTATTTGCATGATCCGAAATTAAAAATAAAAAAATAAAAAAAAAAGACTTCTTGTTTGAAAAAAGTATAACTATTGGGAATTTGAAAATAGCACAGAATATCTCGGAAATGGTTACCTTATTAAAAAGAATTGTAGATATAGATATACATATTAGGGTGGTCCTTATTTTTTTAATTTCGTATTTATTCACGCACGCACCTAGTTTTTTCCTCTTGTTTTAAGAAAAATTTTGATACCTATTCTGTTGGAACTGAAAAAGGGGAAGCCATGCCGCAATGGCACAGAAGTTGCGCCATTTTACTTATCCCTGTTTATGCATGTGCTCTACTGCTGCCATACTGTCCACCTTCAATTGAGCCTTGGGTTTCATTGGGTAATGTTATAAATGTTTATTTACATCATGGCCGGTAGAAGTACTGGCACAGTTATTTATTATGTGAAGTTACGCGCCAGGTCGGTGGACATAAATTACCATATAATCAACAGGTTATGTGTCTTATTTTATAGCATATGCGAAGTGAAATTGACTGTCAGTGAAATTGCTAATTTAGTTACGAGTGAATGTGTAATATTTTTGGAAAAGGATTCCCAGAAGAGTTTTATGTCACTGCACAAAGAAACATACAGACCTGTATTTAGAGTGACACAATCCGGAAAAAAGTGTTCATAAGAAGATGAACACTCACAAACAGTGAGAGCGTAATTTCCTTCGATCTAAATATTTTTTTGAATGTTGCCCATGATAATGGTTTGAACATGATTAAAATAGAAGAGGATAAAGTATTTCAATCATATCAACGAGCCTGGCCGTAGAGGTTACCCTGAAGGTGTAGACTGGAAGTTGGCGGCAAAAGAGGAATGGGCGAGTTATAAAGAGGAGGTAAGGAAGATCAAAGATGATAACAGTTCACTGTTTTTGGAAATTATTAATGATTCATCTGAAGAAACAACTGAGGAGTGACTGGTGCAATTAAGTTCTTCCGAAAACTACTACAAAATACGTGAAGAATGATTACCGTGAACTCATTGAATTGTGTATCATATTTTTGGGGACAACTGTGGATTTCAGTCTAAAAGGAAAGCTGCCTGGAGCTTTGCATCATACAAAGCGAATGGTCAAAGGAATTTATTTGTTTAAGATGTTTCTCTTTCGTTTTCAGCTGTCTCTCACTGCTAGTGAATTGGACGAACTGAAGCATTTCTGTGTGTTTGTGGTGAAAGTATTTGCAAAAGGGTGGTTTCTGAGTTCATCAGCAATCGGCGCACGTTTCAATTAGCTGTTGCCTTTTAAAAGAATTAAAACTGCACGAAAAAGTAAATTCAAAGGTTTGTTCGAGTACCCTAAAGAGGTTTTGTCAGCACATATGCTATTTAAATGGAAGGATTTGTATGTTATCACAATTTTATGACACTTTAACAATGTTAAAAAACAGGTACGGTTAGAAATCGAAACCTTAGGGACCGAAAGGAGGTACTCTGGTTTACCTGTTGATTTTACAAAACTCTGCCTAAGTTTTCTTTTTGGCCACTTATAGTCCCATAAACTTAAATTGCATAGGCTATTCAGAACATATAAACATATTTACTAACAGACTGAGCTTTGAATCTTTCTATTATTTCAAACAAGAGAACTGATGAGTTCATTTCAATCAAGAGTTTAGACATATTGAAGAAGCTAGGCACAGATTTAGATTTTTTTAAAATAAGGGTCCAATTTCTTGGGATTCTAACATTTCCTAACTTGGCGCCAAAGAGACTATGAAAATCTTAAGGTGGTAAATCATATGGCAGAGAGAGAGAGGAGTGAAGTTAATACAAGAATTCAATGGACTAATAACGGCCAGTGAAGAACAAAAACAATTCATTTTGCGATGTGTGTTAATTTATTGTTTGTTAATTTGTATGTTAATACAAATTTGTATAATTTATTTAGATATTAAAGTTCATTGTGGGACGGGTTAATATTAATTTTAATGAAATTTGGCACATTATTAAAACATGTCATACGTAAAAATAATAGGAGGGTATGCGTTCAAAATACTTGTCATTTTGATGTAACCAACATATAAGGACCACCATAATATTATACATATAATTAAAATTGTATTTCAAGATATACATATCATTTGTTATGAAAATATCGTATTTGTATTTTAATCAAAATAGCTAAAATCAAAATTTTCGAAAAATGATCCGTAATGATCTGCGTGTCGCATCTTTGTAAGATCCTAAACTTAAATAGCGGTAAGTGCAGACTGAGAACCAGAAGGCAGATCGACAACCACAGTAACACTGAAGACAGAGAAGTTTGAAAGGATCTTATGAATATGAAGTAACTTTTCACATATTTTAATGGCTTAAGGAGGTCAATGGAAACTACAGTTAAAAATATCCAAGTTCTGGTGTTTGTGTTCTCCTCTTTCTTTGAAGTGATGCTATGTCATGTTTAAATAGTGAGTTGTTATTCATATTTCATAATGATTTTACCGCACCAACATATTTGCCAGGAGTACTTAATCATCCTCGGAACATTTCAAACATATTTATCATTTCTCTGTAAGCCTCAGTTTCTGCATCACTTGCGCACCCTAAATCACGAATAAAAACATCCAAAGGCCTTTGACGATATAAATAAAGCTAAGGGTAAAAAATCAACTCTGTTGTTCAACATCTGTTGGGGCAGGCAGATTTTGATTAAACCCGATAAAATTGATATAAATTAATTAATATATCACGAGTGTGATGATATATTAGAATGAAATGTCGTACACACATTTCCTTGGTTGCTAGTGATGCCTGTGCAACAAAATTAAGTCTAACTTGCACCGGGTTTTCCTATAATCAGTCGATGTACTCGTACAAACGTCCCGTCACGGCTTATGGAGAGCTTGACGATTTTGTTTCTTCTATCTCAAGCACAGTACAGATGTATTATAAGGATGAATCAATGAATGAACGAAGATTATTTACAAAAATGCCTTAAACACATCATTTACATACACCGCTAAGACATCAATCCGAGGCCATTTTTTCTTTCGTTGTTTATTTTTCAAACAAGTGAAGTCAGTCTCTGCTGCCTCCGTTTTCTTTTTCCAATTAGAATTACTCCGGAGGACTTAGGCAAGAAATACTGCTTCAAACTTCAAGACTTTAGAAATGAGTTTACCAAATTTCATTCCAATATCTAATCACATTCTTGATATATTGATTAATTAATATCAATTTTATTGTGTAGGTATAATCAAAATCTATCTCCTCCAACAGGTGTTGAACTACAAAGTTGAGATTTTAAAATTATATCTCTTTACTTTTGTAACAAATTGAAGCACGAAAACTTTCATATAATGAATAGTTTTTCTCAATTTTTTAATACCGCAAAGTGTAAAAATGTCATAAAGGCAGCGCATTATTATATTATTTTTTTTAAAAAAATTATAACCATTATAAAAAATTCAAACGGACATTTTCTGAACTATATTGAAAACAATTTTTAGATTCCTAACTAGATTTTTGTGGGAGAAGATAGATTTTGAATATGAGAAAGCAACAAAAAATTGCTACCGAGGAAAATGAGTTTTAAGTTGAAATGAAAGGTGTTCGCATGCCCATTTAAAAGGCAGAGACAGAGGCGCAACACTT
>CM060968.1:96213497-96415997 GCA_030765045.1 Tenodera sinensis | reverse complement strand
GAGGCATTATGCTCCAAATATCTATACATCGGCTTCAAACAACTATACATCTGCACTGCACGCTGTTTCGCACTATTTGAGTCCAATATCGTAGTAAGTTCAGTTTAGAACCTAAAGCGCATCAAAGCTAGGGCAGGCATTGGCTTTAGTACCTTAAAAACATTTATCATTTTTATTTTCACGAGTGTACCGTTGTGCAGTTTTATTCCTACAAGTTTTAGAAAGAAAATGTACTAAAATTGCCAAAAGCAACACTTAACACGCTGTTTGTTTCCAAATCTTTATTTAATGTTGGGATTTTGCAACCCCGGCACGTTTTATATAGTGTACTGTATACTCGTAAGCAGTTTTAAACCTAATGGGACAGTAAAATCCCGCCCTTTGGAATTCGTTTTTCCCACGTCAGGTGTAAGCACATACTGAATGCTTTTTGTAACCTTGCTGAAAGCAATGAATTTAGGAGGTGCATGGCCGCTTAGCACTGAGAGAGACTGCTGGTTTTACTCGTATAACGTAAAAAAGAGGGCTTTGCTTTCTAGTTTGTTTTTTTCTGCAAGCTAGCTTTGAATTTACTGATTTGACCCAGTACCTATGTAACATGTTATAAATTTATTCAAATAAGCTCGAGCTACAAAAATGAGCTAGTCATTCGCTTCCAACATTTGAATGTATATAATGGTGCTCAAGATAGCTGACAAAATATGAATCTCCGCTTTCTTTACCGATAAGGCATCCATAGTAGAAGAGAAACATGGTATGGAAATACACCAGAAATACGCGTTTTGAGGTCCTTGAATCCAGATGTGTGCATGAGTCAGTGCGTATAGTAGTGTGTAACGCGCTTTCTTACTTCATACCGCACCACAGGCGGTGCTCACTTATGATACATGAAATGGAACGATAATTGGAAAAGGAAATTTGGGATGGAATCATCCCAAGGCTAAGTTTAGGATACCTCGCCATTATAAGCATTGAGGAAAACTAGTAAGACATCTATTAGGAAGGATAGTACTAGCGGGATTTGAACCCAATATCTTCCATTTATGAATCTCTGCTTTAAACTCTTTGGCTAGCTATATCATTGTGCGCGTTTGCACGTGTATGTGTGCGAATAAATTAATACAGAAACCAAAAGTCATAAGCACTCCATTTCACTCTTTAAGCAAACATTTATGGACGCAAGGGAAAAATTGTGACGAAATTCCCATCTTTATGTATAAGGATTTTCTCGCTTTTCAATTCTTCAAAGATGTCCGTGACAATTTTTAATATAATATTTGAGATATTGGGATACCTTATAAAATGCGGAAATAGAATCGGTCATATCGGTGACTTTTAACCTCTTGGTGTTCACTCCCTTAACAGTGGTTTCGAACTTTGGATTTTTATTACTTTGATGTTTTTCCCCTTTTTTACATTAAATTCATACATTCACATTCCCATTCATACTTCCAGACTCTAGGGAGGACGGGGAATAATCCTAGAGGAAGGAAGAATCGATCAGGGGGCAATCCACAAAGCACACTAAGCGTTGTAGGCGTTTTTTTTTTGGGGGGGGGGCACCCAGTATAACCATTTTCGAGATAATTTTCATTTATTTGAATTATCAAATACCTTCTACATTTTTCATCTGCTTAGTTGGCATTATTTCTTTCTTTTCTCCCCTTCTCTCCCTTTCTTTCTTTCTTTCTTTCTTTCTCCCCTTCCACCTCCACCTCTCTTTCTTTATTTTTCCTCGTAGCTGTATAAAAGAACGGAACTTGAAAACCTTCACATAGTGAACCACTCTTAAAAGATTTGACTTTTCCGTCACTCTACAGAGTTGACCTTGTATCTACAACAAAATGTGTAATAGAACAATTTCTGAAAACCTTAATCTCAATTACCTTGAAGTAGAAGAATAAGGTTTTTGTCACAATGGTTTGTTTAAGAATGTGTGGAGAAAGTCATGAGAATGTAAGTTTTTTTCTTTTCTTTTTTCCTTTGTCTTTTTTACTTTACACCAAATACCGTATTAATTCAAGTTTTCTTCAGTCATGGCTTTCGGGTATTCATGTTTTCGTATTCGCTGTACACTCACTTCCATTTATGCCATCGCTTCACTTTCGGGAGGCATTTTACTAGCCTTCACAGGTGGATCATGTACAGGAAGCAGGAGGTGCGTGTACCGTGTACCTTTCCGCACATGCGGTGATGTGTTTTACGTGCACAGTTCTAGATTATTCACACATGAATATATAACGTTGAGCAATATTTTCAAATGGCCAACTTGCTTCCCACAGACCCACAATTCTTCCCCGATGCATCTCCGCAATATCTGCATAAATACGTCGCGTCAGCTACAGCTAAGGGGGGAATGAATTTTCTAACTTTTCCAATTTTACATCTGTTTACTTGAAAATTGGCAAACTTAATATGAGTAAATAAAGAAATGACCGGAC
This sequence comes from Tenodera sinensis, assembly GCA_030765045.1. Lineage (NCBI taxonomy): Eukaryota > Metazoa > Arthropoda > Insecta > Mantodea > Mantidae > Tenodera > Tenodera sinensis. The sequence goes on along the minus strand of CM060968.1, from coordinate 96,413,556 downwards.
AAAAGCTCAATGTTCAGGCTCAAACAGTTAAACAGATAATAGAATTAAGTAATTTTAATCACGGAAAAGTGCATTAAAAAAAAAAAAAAAAAAAAAAAAAAAAAAAAAAAAAAAGAAACTGTCTTCATATTTTTCAGCCATTATGTCATTACTTAAAGAGAAATACATTTTATTTTATGAAGTTGTTGGTATTAACATATATTTTCAGCATAAATTATTTTGTGAACCAATGAATGCATATTTGAATCTTTAGATAACATGCTTGAATTTATGTATGCAAATGTACATACAAATTGGAGCCAAACTGAAATGTAAAGAACTAATTTTATACAAATGCACTCTAGTGTGGTAAAATGAAGCTTACGGGTGACTTAAACATGTCGCGGAACTTCTAAAAATGTTTCGCCAAAATAATTCACAGGTGTCCATAGAATATTTATATGATTTCAAAACTCGAAAATGTCATTCTAACCTAAAAATTTAGTCTTAGGGTTCCTATCACACACCACTGCTTGGTCGAATAATAAAAGCCGAACGCTCCACACATAACCGCTCCCTGCTATGTACGCGCTGGCTGAGAAGGTTGGTAAAATGCCCCGTGAAGTAGTAGAAGCGGCATATATGAAACCCAAGGTACCATTGCTAAAAATACTTGCCGCTCTCGAAGGCTGTCAAGTTTTACTACACAGCCGTATGAGGGCAGCACTTGGCATTCTATAGGATGCATTTTCCTGGAATCTAGTGCTGCTCCTCCGTAAAATAAACAGCCGCATCTAGGTAACATATTGCCATAATTCTCTACGCAACAAAAGGTGACAAGCGCGTGTTTGACAATAATTAGATAACAGATAATTAACGTCAAGAATGGGTATGTGTTAATCAAACATGAATCCAACAACCTGGACATGAAGTGCCGTAACAATAACTTGTGTTTGTTAGGTTCAGAGTATCGTTTCAACTGCTTTAAATGCTGCACTAATGAGGCCATAAAGATCGGAAACAGTTGAACTGCCCAAGGCACAAGCACGAAGCACTAGGGGGAGCTGATCAGGTTTCTAGCAAGCCCTCCATATTAGGCTAGGATGGAAGAATGCTGCAGGGGAAAGTTGTCGTTATACTGTGCTCAAAACGGGTCAAACGGATTAAGCATCAACAATGTACTACAAACACAGGCTTCAAATTAATTCCGTTTTCTGAACTCACAGAATATACGTAATCAATCGATGAACAGGCTCTTTCAGTGCCATTATTGCTCCAACTTCAAATAATTCGCTTAAGTGAATCCGAAAGCTCAGACAGAAATGCTACTTCGAATAAATATAGACACTTCAGAACATTCCTTAACCCTCAGATTACCATTACCCTCACATTAATTTTTATCAATCACTGTTTGTTCTACGGAATTGCGTATTTATTGCAAATTGTTCATTGTTGGTATCTTTGTGAGAAACAATGAAATGTCCAGATAGTCATAAAGTACTGCCCTGTCGGTATAATGTGATTAATGTAAAAAAAAAAGTAGAAAAGAATCGTTAAAAATGTTAAATATTACCTTTATAAACATGAGAAGAAACATTTATACCAATTATAAAATAATTTTTTTTCAAAAATTGCTCAAACATGTTGTTACCTCCCACCCCGATAATCTAAGTTATGGAATAGGCTTGGTAATGCTAGGGATAATCTATGAGTGGATCCGATACCATATCATGAAAGCATACAGTTAAAAGTAGGATTCGGATTTTTATGATATGTTATATTTTTCTCCTAGCTTATTTTTCTATGCCTAAGTTAATTTAAGCATTCTTCTTTGTTTTGAACACAATGTATCACTTTTGTCTATATGTCTGTGTCATAAGGATTGCAATTAAATCACTTTTAGAGCATTTCATACTAAATACATGTCTGGTTTCTCTACTTACCTCTAGTAACCAAAAAGTAGACAAAGTATTGCATTCTATTACCGAGATTTTACCGAAAGTATAAATGAAAAAAATCAGAAAAATGTCTGTGTATCTGGAACGCAATACTTCCTCTGTTTACTATATATAAGACTTGAGAAATAAAAAGCACATGTATGCACTGTCACTTTCTCTACTCACTCTTCTACTAACTTTTCTTCAAAAACTTATTCTTCCATCTAGTTCATGTTAATCAACATAAAGGTCATTCAGTTACTTCCTTGTAGGTTTGATGGGAATAAGGCTTAAGTCAAATCTTTTAACAGCTGGTCGCTCTTTAAATTCCAGTCTTTGCATGCTTAGGGCATAAAAACGAATAACGAATTCCTATCGGGAAATCTATAAGTACTTGTTTGAAAGATTCAGATCAATAACAAGGAATGTCTCCAAAGTGGTTGCCTCTACAACCTTATTGGACATAAACTGTTTGCTTTAATGAGAAGCGCAATTTTGGTGTATTAAGATTTTGTGCATCTCTTCAGTTTACCAGTTACTCTAGTTACGCAAAAGAGGGCTTAAGAGGTTATTCTTCGTTTGTAATGAAAATATCTTAAACATATGGTACATTGATCAAAACCGTTAAAACTATTTTTCAAAACTAGTAAATTACAGAGACATTTAAAAACTTCGCGCACGAAAAGTTTAAATTTCTTCAAAACTTTTTTTTTTTTTTTTTTTTTTTTTTTTTGTAGCATTAACCATTTACCAGATATTTGGTTAATGCTAGTTTGAATTTCCCAATAAACTCCACCTTTTCTGAAACGTGTATGTCATTATTCTTTTCTCGTGATGAAATGGAAAAAGTGTGGGATGTAAAAGCCGGTATATACCTATTTGCTTTCTGAAGATTTGACTATCGCTTCAGCCTCCATTATACCTCTTTTCGAGGCAATATGCAATGAAATCATTTCTTGAAAATTTTATCTAGATCAATATGAAGTAGACAGAGAAATAAACTTTTGTTTGAATAGTATATACAAAATCTTTAAAAGTAAACAAAGCGGAGGAGGAAAACTTATTATTTTTCATTTATACTCGAGCGGAACGAGCGAGAGAACTTATCTGGGAAGGTCAGACAGTCGAATGATATTTATCTGGAGTATTTATTTCATAAACAAAACATGAATTTAAATACAATATCGCAAAGATTTGAGAGATAATGTTAATTTCTAGATACACTGCAACCAGGGCTTGTAGGCCGTGGTCTACTGGGTTCCTTCTTCTTCCCAGAGGTTTCATCTGTGCGGCAGTCAACTTCAGTGGCTGCGAGATAGAAGTATCCTGATGGAGATTTCAACAGTGACTGTCTTCCCAGACGTTTCATCTGCGACTGCGGCAGACATATTCAGTGTCGGCGAGATAGAAGTATCCTGGTGGAGATTTCAACAGTGACTCGCTGGAGTCGTATAAACCAAGGACTTCAAATGTCCCCAGACAAAGAAATCTACTGGATTCAAATCAGGCGATCGAGCAGGCCATGCCTGACCAATCCATCTTTGCGGAAATCGATCATTGAAAAACTTACGAACTATCGTACTGAAATGAGCTGGAGCACCATCGCGTAAAAACCACATTCGTTGGATGATGTCCAGAGGTACATAATCAGTTAAGTGATGCAACTCATTTCTGAGCAACTGGAGGTAGGCTTCTCCATTCAGACGCTGAGGGAAGAAGTAGTGTCCAATGAGATGATTATGAATGATTCCATCTCAAAAATTGAGAGAACCTGTCGCACTTCATTAGGATTTTCAGACGCCTAGTTACGAGTGTTATGAAAATTGAAGATGACATCGCGAGTAAATCCAGCCTCATCCGTGAATAAGATACAGACTAGGAAATTGATGAACACAGCCCAGTGCTATAACAGGCGTTAGCAGAAACGTCTTCTTGGTTCAAATTCCGTCTCATTTTATCCTTGAAGGTGATACGGGTACAGAAGATTTTCCTGCAGAATTCTCCAGATAGTCATATGACTCTTTCCCTTATTGCCATACGTCTTGTGCTTTGTGATAGGTCTCCATTCACAGCACAAAGAACTCGTTCTTCAAGCTCAATGCCTCGTACCGTCTTGGTCTCCCAACATCCCTAGTATTCCTCTCAAATGCGCCATTCTCTCTCAAGCATTGGTAAATTCGTGCGAATGTTCTTGGACACGGTAACTGCCTATCAGGCTACGTTTCTGCATAACGTTCACGCGATAGTGCTGCACTGCCATACGTGTAATGCATATCCGTCTGTTCACTCACGGAATACATCTTCCTTGACCTATAACAAATTAAGGATTTTCAGGCCCGTGCACATATGAACTTTTTTTATGGTTCTGATGTCAGGAACAGATCCCCCAAATGTATGACACCAATATATAAACATTGAATATATATCCTGTCCGGAAATGCACGGTTTGGACACTGGAGAGCCTTAAGTTTGAGAACGAACGGTTACGACAATTTCTTAACATTCGTTTTCTTATGTTAATACGAAAAGTATGCAACCCTTTAGCCACCTGTGTACTGGGATGGAACACCTGAGCATAATAACATACCTGGGCATGCGCTAAATTCCTCTAGAGTCCCTGGTGCGCTACATGTGTAGTTTCCAGTAAAGTAACGCGACACGCACCAGTGCACAGATGCAAAAATGGCCGACGAGCTCCAGCACACTTTGATGTAAATGTGCGGGATCATCTCAACGTTGCATATTCAAATCGATGGACTGGTAGAGGTGGAACAATTCCATGGCCAGCATGGTCGCCAGATCTCACACCTCTCGACCATTATTTGCGGAGTTCTATGAAGGGTACGGTGTATGGCACTTCTGTAACGTCAGAAGAGGACTTTATGGCTCCAGTCTACGGAGCAAATTGAGAGTCTTTAAAGACAACTGCACTATTAGGTCATGTGCATGGAGCTCACCACCGCCGATGTAGCCTATGTAATGACGTAGGAGGTACAGAGTTCGAAGTCCGTTTTTAATGTACACAGCTTGGGTTTATTGACGAAATGTGAACGTACACCGATCTCACGCTTCGATGCACTACAGCGTCCAAACCATACATTTCATATTTCATGTTATAACACTCGTTTACAGTGAGCGTAAACAAATATCGTGTGTTCAAATGTCCAATATGTATTTTTACTTTCTCTAATATGTATAGTGGAGGAAGTATTGCATTCCACCCAAATATATATGTGTGTGTGTTTTGAGGTCCCCTGAATCGAAAGAAAGCATTTTTAGAAAAAGGTTCGTGTGTGTGTCTGTGTATGTCTGTCAGTCTGTGGACAGCATAACTCAAAAACGAAAAGTCGGTTGGAAAGCAAAATTGGTGTTTAAGTTTAATGTCCTTCAAGAATGCGACACGAAGATTTTGAAGAAAATTGCTCCAACCTAAACTACATTTGCATGGAAATTTTTTCTAAAATTTTGATTTTCTTGAAAACGGCTCTAACGATTTTGATTAAAATGCCATATGTTTGAGATATGTTTATGACAAATGAAATGTATATCTTGAATTTTTTGGCTATAGTCCACTAAGTCCTATATACTGGATGACTTGCATAACTGATAAACTGTAAGAGAACAAATCTTACTATATACAAATGTAGATGTTGCTAAAACTTACAATTTATGTCTAAATAATTTTGTTTTTTAGAGTGAACCATTTCGGAGATATTCCTTGCTATTTGTGTACGTTTCGGAGAACTTATACTTCTGTGAAATGGAACATCTTGTTCAGTTTTTATATGTTATGCAAAGAGAACGGAATCTCAAAGCTTTAAAAGATTTGACTGTTGCTCAAAGCCTACTGTATTGGCATATTCCCCTTGTACCTACCAGGAAATAAGCAGTAAGATAATTTCGGCAAATGTTTATCTCAACTAACATGAAGATATAGGAATAATATATTGTAAGAATGGTTAGTACACGAGTAGAGAAAGTCATGTGAGTGCAACACATCAGAGTTTTGGCATAGTAGTAAACTTATAGCAAACATAAATAAAACACGTACGCACACACATCACAAAAAAAAAAAAAAAAAAAAAAAAAAAAAAAAAAAAAAGAAGAAGAATCCATTTTCCCACGCATGTCACAACTTTTGCCCTGTATGGCTACTATTCTGAAAATGTGAGCTGAGCTTCGCTCTGATGCATAAAACATTGCATTTAAGCAAACAGGGACAGAATAAACGTACCCGGAAATTAAAAATGCATGGCTAAGTTCTATGGCAGCGAGCTCGCTTTCTTTCTCGTCAAAATGTGCTTAAATAATAATTAGAATCGATTAATTGCCCTATCTCCCCATTCTCTAACAAAGCTAACCCTAAGATATTCAACGATGAATTGCAGCGTAGCATTTCGCCCTATGCATAGTTTAAAAGGAAACAACTTTCTCTACTGCAGTCCATTCAATGCTACATTTATACCATTTTATTTTCCTTTTTTTTTTGTCGCTACGGTCTCCAAAGAAAACTAACTTTTTAAAATTGTTAACTGAATATCTGTATGCATTTAAGGTGCATTTATCATTGTAGGTGCTCTCACCTTAACAACAGAAATTTGCCATCACTTTTAATATGTTGTTTATCAATTTTATTAACATACGAAAAATTCGAGAAAGGACGAAAATTCTGTTAGCATTTACTTTACAATAACAAAACCAGCGCAGTGATCAAATCCCAAACTTTAACACTTAAAGACTGCCTTCAAAACACTGGTTTCTCTCGCCGTCCCGCTCGCTTATATAAGCCAGACGAATTACCGGCAAATTCTCTGAAAAATACACATTTATAGTGTTTTTCAAATTGGAAGGGTTCTGATCTGCAACCAATGAGGTACGTTTACATGCACAGCGTTGCAAGCTCATTACCCCCACTCTTCATATTTCTTGGCGCGCGTCAAGCACCACTTAAGGGGAAAGCAATATGACAACACAGCAGGACTCCGATTGGTTACCAGCCTGGAGACGCTCAAGGACAAACCCCTTCGCATTTGAAAAGCACAGTAAATGCACTTAGGAGTATAAATTCAGATACTTTCATAAACTGTAACTTGTTATGTATCCACATCGTAAATAAGACGGATGTCGAAAGTTTTCTCGAACGGCCTGAAAAATCGGTCTTTGTTCCGCCACACTCATCGTCCTCGTTAACACCAGTTCATTGCCGCCGGGCCGCGTGTTTACGAGGGCCGTGTGAGGTGGCTGGAACTTAAGTCTCTTTGACGGGCGTCACATTACATAATCCTTGTGAGTGTAAGTGGAACATGGAGGACAAGCGACATTCCAATATTTTAACAATGGGTTACTATTCTTAAAATATACCTACCATTATTGACCACAGGAACCGATGATTCTTCCATTACGAGAGGTTACTCATGAACTATAGGACATTTTCAGACCTTAAAAGACTGTCGAGGCAGATTAAGAAAGTCAAATAACTTCACTTTCTTTTGCGTATGAGAGGATTTTTTTATTCATCATCAGGAACGGCCGGGGCTGTATGAAACTACAATTAATATAAGGTGTATAGAGGAGGATTTACTATAACTCCTCTACAGAGCTATTTTTTGCACGTGGTCAATGACCTTGCTATAATCTGGACGAGTGACGTCATGCAAATTGATGGTGGGGATAATATCTCTGTTTCCTACTTGCAATACATAATACACTACTGAGAATGCGAGCGGGTACTGTTCTGCGATGTTTACTACACGGAAGTCGGATAGATGCTAACCTGACACCTCTATGGGTTTATAAATACAAAAGTGAACTCGACCATAAACAGCGTAACTTCCAGACATTTGGCACATCTAAACGTACCTCTGTACAACACTGTACAAATTACATAAAGGTAAATGAAATTAAGCTAATATGCATGTTGGGTAAGCCAGTAGTCAGCAATACTTTGATGGCATCCAGGACGATTCTTATAGCACATGAGCAACAACTGTCAAGTTAGGATGAGAAGGATGTACACTGCCGGCGAGTGGTACATAGGAAAATGAAGTTAGTTCCATTTCGTCATTATGGAAGTTGTGTTAAAGCACATTTCATTCAGATGACACGAGCTGAGAGGAGTTGCCGGCGGGCTCTGCAATGAACAAAGTATTTTCAATACAAATGCGATTATCGATTCGTTTGTTGCAGGCGGTATCGATGAAGTTTTATTTGAAACAAGTGAAAAATATGCCGGCAGAAACACAGAGGCGGTCAGAACTGTACGAGATTATATGTGCATTTAACTTAAAAAAGGGAGAAAAAACACGGACACATATAAAAGCCATTCCTTTGTGGAAACATATGGATATACAACACTGTTAATTGAATTGCTTTCCTTCTTTACCCAGGAACAAGGGCATTCAGCGCCAATACGCTGGCGTTACACAGAGAACATGTTATTTATTCATTTACTTATTCCTTTCAACTTCCTTTGCTTTCTAATTACTGAGTAGTGCAACAAAGTTAACTAGCTATATACTGCGTCTATATGCCCTTTACCTGGGAAGTGACACTGCTTTCTTCTGCTTGTTGCAAAAGTTTCTTCCCTAGAGACGTAGTACAAGAATCCGGAGAATGACAAGTACCTTACCATGAATCACACAATTATAAACTTTCCAAAATATTTCAGTGTTCTCAGCATCGCTTTCAGGATCTGTGATGTGGCCTATTGCATTTTCAATGGTGCGTAAAACACAAGGAAAGACAAGGTTATACTTTCTAAATAAAAATAGCGAGCGGTCTATCTGACCCATGGGTTTTTTCGGAGGTTTTCCCCAGTCACCCGGTGAATGCTGTGTAGGTCCCAAATTTCCTGACTCTCCATTTCACCTCACTTCTCATTTCCTTTCGTTCTTTATCTGGCCGGTCACCTTCAGCCTAGTAAGTGTTGGTGGGGTCTCGGCGTTGCATGGCAGGGAATATACCCTCTACAAACCTTCGGCGGGGCGGTTTCTGGTCTCCAAACCTCAGGACGGAATGTTTAGGACTGCGGATGGGCGATGACTCCAGTTGTGCTATAGACCGCCGGGGAGATTCATCTGTAAATGGTAGAGACTCTGCCCTCTGCCCTGTTGTGGCTCCTTGGGTCGGCCGCCCTCTGTTCCCTCTCGTCTCCTCCCTCCTCCCGAGGTGACCGCAAGAGCATACGCGCAAAACATCTTCAAGGTCGACGCGACGAATTCCCTCCGCTACGTCCTAGCCTTTCCCATCTTTTCCTACTCCATGCTCTCCTATGCTATCCTTTCTTATCCTATCTTATTCTATCCTATCTCAATAAAACTAGATTCTTAATATCTTTAGAATGATACGCGGTTTACCAAGTTTTAAGCATAATTTCATAGTTTTCTAACGCAGATTTTAGCAATAGTTTTATAAAATGTCCTAATTCAAACTTCCTATATGTTATTTAAATAAATCTGCATACAGATATATTAACTGTTATTCTGCTATTCTACTCATATTTTCATCTAACCTAAAAGAAAAACACTTCATAATAAGTTTCAACATTATTATTTATTATTATAAAGGTAATAAATAAAAAAGTACAATATAACTTTAAATCGTACAGTCATCTTAGCAAATTACACATTATCTGATAGTTTACAATCATGACTTTCACTACCCATGGTAAGCCAAACTGACCTTGGATTTTCGTGGTTTTCCTGGTCGGTAGATGAATAATCGGACGCTTCCCCTTTATGCTCACAATTTTCAACTCCCGCCATTTCCTTTAAACTCTTTCATCTTGTAGCTTCAGGATTGCAGGACAAGCGGAGGGTGCGTTGCGGCGGGACGGTGGACTTTGCGCTTTGGAAAGATTTCTCAAGAGTGCTTGGCTAAACCCCCTTCCTTCCTTTCAATTCGGGAACCCCAGGCTGAAGACGACTAAGCCGGGATCGTTCCGGCGTCAAGATTGATGTTATTCTGGAATATTAGCGACTCCAGCCCTTGCTAGCGCACATCGTCGTCTAGATCTGATCGTCCTTTCGGTCATCCCTTGTTTCCCCGGTCACAATGTAGCACAAAGGGCCTACTATGGCCTACGTGCGGTGCTGGCTCCACGGGCTTTTGACCAATCCTAATCATGTTCTTTCACTTCCATGGATATATCGGGACCGTTGACTTAGTGTATTTACTTAATAGACTGCAGATTTCTTAACGTTGCTTATTCCTACTTTTAAATTTCACATACACACTTCCGCACTATGGAGGATAGGGAACATTGTTAAGGAACAATGTAAAGGAAGATTTTCCCACCCCAGAGGGGGGCTTGGGGATTATCGGTGAGAAGCCAGGACGCTAACCATTCAACCACAGTGGCAGAAGCTAGTTCTACTGTATGTATATGTGAGCATATGCTTATAAAGGGTTAGTTAAAAGTCCTGCATCACATAAATAACTTTTGAAGCATGTGGCTAATTAACAGGAACTTGATGTACAGAGATAGTCATGTACAGGGAAACCAAAAATTGTATGAGTGCTATTTTGTTACTTCGGGTTTCAAGAAAGTGCAATTTTTTAAAATATTCCGATATTACTTTTCGACAGCTTTTCAACAAGTAACCACAAAGGTTAACAAAGAAAAACAAACTAAGAATAAAAATAAAGAACAAAAATAGAATCCATTAGTCTTCACTCAACAATAGATAGAATACATAAACAAACTTCAGTAAAATAAACAAATTTCCATGGATATGGGCAAAATATAGTCAAAATAAACATGATCTCATTGGTATAAACAAAACACACAACACACACACACACACACACACACACACACACACACACACACACACACACACACACACACACACACACACAAAAGAAAAAAAAGCGTTTTATTCCGCTAAGCCTAAACTTTTGTCTTTTTTGATTTTTTAGTAATGAATTACACACAATTATCTGTGTGTACTCGTTGTAAAGACATTGAACAGTACTAACAGATCCTGAAAAAAATATACAGGTTCCAATAAAAATAAGAAAATTGTAGTAACTTATGGTTAAACCGGAAGAAGTAAAATATCGCTGATATAATTTTTGAATTCCCTATACATGACTATCTCCATACTCCCTAGCCCGCACAGCCACACACTTTGAAAGTTATTTAGGTAGTGCGAGATTTTTAACTAATCCTATATATAGTTCTATTCATTTTTCCAATTTCTTGCTGGAGAAATTTTGCAGTTACTTTAGAAACATTGGGCAAAATTTGCTCTTTAATGTAGCTAAGCAACGAGGGCATTTGAAAACTATGGACTGTGAAGATCAGGGTTTTGAAATATATCTGATTGTGATAGGACTGTCCTTGACAATTATTAGTTTACAAAGCTAAGATTTTCAACTGGAGTATGAACATTTTTTTTGAGCACTAACTGCTGAAAGTATTGTTTTCAAATGTTGAGAACACTCTATTTGTTTTATAATCAGAAACAGAAATATCCTAAAATTTGAGACGAGAACCATGGTTTATATGTGTAAATCTGTTGCACATGTTTTAAATAAATGATATGGTAAGTTTTAGATAATATGCTATAAAATATATAAAGCTCCGTTAGTTGTGCAACGCAATAGAATTTCTCTTCTCTTGATTAAAATACTAATTTATGAAATTTAAAGTTTTATTGTGCTCTACAAATCAAGTGACCTTTCTCCAGCAACCGTATTTGCCAGCTGCACAGTTAATCTAATTTATTCGGTTTATTGAAACAAGCCATTTATAATTCCTGCTCTTATATTATATTCTGTTGCCGGGTTTCGAACACCGGTCATTATGCAATCCTGGAAAGTAGTACATGTGCGGGGGTTTTCTCTTTCGTTTTCTATCCAGTTCTCCTCTTTCTAATCGAGTCATACAATTAACAAGAACAGCACGTTGAAAAGTTCTATAGGGCACTGCTAACTTGATTTCTTTTTACTGGCTTATAATGATATGTTGCAAACCGGATAAGTGCACTATATTACTGCTCAGTTTCGCATTTTAATGCACGCATATTTTAATATTAATTAGACTTCTAGTTTGAACGACCATGTATTATTTTATCACTGTCACTGTACAGAAACCTGAATGATGCGTTCTTGTATGTGTATTGACTTAAATTGCACTTCCTTAAGCTGTTTTGTATCCTTAATATCTTTAGACATCAAATGTGCATGTCATTATAATAAAATGACTCTAAATATTGATTCTGTCACACAATACAGGTCGAAAGACCTGTTTTGCACATTTTCAGCTTGCTTCTTGGTTTACATAACATCTTCTAGTGATACACAAGGCCTTCAGTTCGACCTTCATCCGCTGAGACGCGGTCAGTCCTAGCCGAGAACCATATCTCCGTAACCGATTCGTTTCTTCGCCTACACTTGGAAAACTGTTCGTATGCCATAGGAAGACTATTATGTTCATGAACGCTGTATTATGTAGTAGTATTATAATGCTAGGAAGAACACTTTAGAGCAGAGTTTTCATGGATTCTTTCTACACGGGGTGGGGACTCCTCAAATCAGACGGCGGTTCCTGCACCTGCAAATACACATATTGTTTGCGATGTTTTGACCAGGTTAATGAAAACAGGCCCCATTCTGGATAAGTAAACCACTATTATCTCACCAAGAACAAATTCGGCCAGCAGTTTTGCAAGGACAGCTAACGAGGTATGAACATATTTGAAATATCTGAGAAATATGTGATGGCGAACTTAAATTTTAACATACTAACAAAACTGAATGAGCATACTTCCAGCCGACAAGCACGCGTATACTTGTGATTATTCATTTGAAGGAAATTAACATTCTTTAGCAATATTTTATCCTGACAGACACTTTCGCAGACAAACTTTTCATGCCATGTTTTACAAGATAGAAGAATTTGCAGCTCTCACTGTTAAGCTCAAAATCAGACGGTACCATATGTGCCAAACCGTTGAAAAACTTACTTCTGGTAGTGTTCTCTAAGAAATATAGCCGCAATGAGTTCAGGGGATTCTATTTTAGGGAACTATTTTTGGTTTTAATAATGCATAGATACGCTTTATTGGCTGTCTCCTTAGCGCAGTAGAAGCGCTGCAGCTTACCAAGTGGCAGACCCGGATTCCATTTCCGCTACCGGCGTGGGGATTTTCTCCCGCTGGAAGACCTGGTCCGGGTTGCACTTAGTCCCTTAGGTTCTTGAGGGGCCAATTGAGGAGTTACTTGATTGAGAAGTAGCGGCCCCTGGTCGAGAGGACCGGCTAACCGGCCGCGAGAGACCAGGCGCTGACCACGTTCCACCTTCAGTACTGCACATCACTCATGACGGCTGTGATGGACAGAGGTAAGGGGCGGTAGGAAATTGCTGTTAATTAGAAAGGCTTTATTACTCTTTCCTAGTTCGAATATGATACATTAATAGTAATGCTAAATCTTCTGTTTATTTTGTTGGTATTTGTTCGTAGTTTAATTAAAAATCACTTTCCTGCTTTAGAATTCAATATGTGAGAGTAATAATTATAACCTAAACTGTACTTGCCGTATCATTGAAAGATATATTTTCTTTCAAGAATCACGTGTGCTGCAAGGCTGTGAACCATGCAATCCTTTTTTCAAGACTATAAGAATAGTAAAGAAAAACACTTAAAATTTTCTGATGTGTTGCATTCACAGACTTTATCTACTGATCATTTTACAAGCTATTCTTACAAAACCTTATTTCTATATCTCCTTTCTTTAATGTTCCATTTATGACACCTTTAACATATAAGGTCATATCGGCGGGTTTTGACCTCTGGAGCAATAAAATTGCTCAACAGCAGCGTTCTCTAGGTTGAGATGGGAGAACACTGAAATACAGGTTTTGAGGCACCATGAAAAAAAGTAAACAAAAAGAAAAAACAGAATTACAACAGGCCGGTGTGTATGTATATATGTTTGTGTGTGTCTGTGTTCGAACAGGTTCTCTGACAACGAAATGTTAGATAAATATACAAGAAAATCCTCTCACCCCAAACTATCCTTTGTATGGAATTACCTTTTTATTTTCTTAAAAATTGCTGAAACCACTTTTATTAAAAGACTATATATTTAAGATATGTGCATTAGAAATAAAATTTATGCCTTCAATTTTCTGAGGATAACCTCCGAAGGTTTCCTCATTTGGAAAGAATTTTCTGTAACTGGTAAATTGACAAAAGCGCACTACATACCTCCAAAGTAATGCCTTTCTGTTTAAAGCACATTATTTCATGTAAGTTGTTTGTGGACCCAACCATTTTCGAGATATCCGTTGATATTGCTCTAAATGTTTCAATACATTTGAAGCGGTAATTATTCAGTTGGTTCCCTCGCGGTTATAGAACGAGCAAGTGTCTGATAGTTGGCTTTCCTCTATTCCTCTTCTACCGATATCGAAATGTATAATGCAAGTAACTGCAAACGTTTATCTCGTTAACCAACTCCGCAACACAACAGCCCTTTCCGGGCCAAGGCCTACCGCGTGGCCGCTGCGATCCCCATCTCTGTAAGTCACACTTGTCATGAGCAGGGTGAGTGTTGGAGGGTTGGACATGTCAGCGACCCAGTCCTTCCTGGGCACTACATGCCCGCTTTGTAACCACAGACCGCCACTTCTCAATCAAGTAGCTCCTCAATTGGCCTCTCAGTACCCTAAGCAGTCTGAGTGCACCCGGACCAAGTCTCCCAGCGAGAGAAAATCCCCACGCTGGTACCGGGAATCGAACTCGAGTTCCCCACTTGCTTATCTCGATCAGTAAATAGAAAAATAAGCTTTGGTAAGAATAGCTTGCAGAAGGGTCTTTGTATTTTAAAGGAGTTGTTGAAACCTTTGTGTTTCACAAAGCCAGTTATGGAATGGTTTTTCACGAAGCTTTCATTTAAATACAGTTGATACCAAATTTTTATAACGTGAAAAACTGAAACGCTATTGGCCATCCCTACCTTCACCTCCAAACATCAAATTCCGAATTTGTGACACTTTTTTGTCCCATTTTGACTGCGCGTAATAAGCCTAAGATGTAACAAAAAATATGATAGCGCATACTAAATTCATCTAAAAGAAGAGGTAAGGATAGAAGCGAAGGTCAGTGAAACCGACCTTAAGTTGTATAAACAAAATGTATATGACTCAGAAATTAAATCCATTCTTCGATCTCTTCAAGTAAACCAACTCTAAAAAGATAGACCCTTGCTGATTTTGCCTCTGGCTATCCTCAAACATGATGCTACAGCCTATTTTTCATTGTTTTCCATTTAACCAGAGAAAGCTCAATACTGTATTATTAATTTATCCGGACAAGAGATGTAACAAAAATACTGTTACGGTTTCGCGTCATTCAAATAGTTAACTACTGCTACGTCTTCTTCAGATTCTCTGGCGTCAAAAATACTACGGTCAAGGGAGCACTGCTATTAGTTCTTCTTCTTTACCTGATTACCCTCCCCATATGGAGGACTGACCCCTAGGGCTTACAAGCCTGTGCCTAGGGTCAGACGCCTGTCGGGGAGCAGAGGAACCCATGGCCGGACAGAGTGAAGACCTGGAAGCGGGTGATCTGCCCAGCACTAGGTATGATAGTGAGGAAGAGGATGATATGAAATGCAGGCGAAATGGATTAATGGAATGGTGACGATGGAGCAGATGGTGGAACGAGTGGTGAGGTAAACCGAAGAACCCGGAGAAAACCCGCCCAGATGCCACATCATCCACCACGATGGATTCCTGGCATCGAACCCTTGGTGACAAGAGAACACTTGCTCTTAGTTCATGGCATCAAATCTCAAGGACAGAAAGTGTAATTTACTCCTGCGCTGCAATAATATGCACACCTTAACACATAATCTAGACTCAAAACTCGCGTGCACGGTCATTACGCGCTTCAGTGAAACAATCTATTGTTCTCTGGTCGTGAATTTAATGAAGAAACATCTCTGCAAATAAAATGTTGGTTCCCCAGCTACGCTATTACGTAAGCGGAATATTATCGACAAACAATAAGAATGCCGATCTTGTGATTTACATACAAAATTTGCATTATGAGAAGAGAAATATTAAATATTTTTTTCATAATTTTATGGTATTTTTCGATAAAATATTCCCATCGTCAGTTTGATGGTAGTTCACTCCCCATTCACTTAAGAGTCAACTAGGCATATCCGTTTCAGATTACCTCACTAGTATTAAGCTATGTGATGGTATAATTGGAAAGGTTATTATGCACAGAAGCCACGGTGTACAAAGAATCCCTGCCTTTTATTCATTATCCGGACTTCAAACCATTATAATGACGCGAACTGTATAACCATTTTTGTAATAAACCAAAAAGGAATAAATAATAAGCAGTGTCAGTTCTATATAAATCACTCAGTGTTATAATTTTTCATTTATGTTTGACATTTTATACACGGAAGCACCTCTTAAGAAGTTATACAACTTCTTCCATAGCAGGTATATAGAGTTAGATGATACTGTCCTTCAACTCGACAATTTTCTTGAATGCCTCTTTGTGTGCGTATATTCAAGGGCTCTTTCTTTCGTTTTGGCAACTATATTATGGAATCCAAATAAGACTAGGGTTGGCAATTCTGTTCACTGCACGTATAGTTTAGGTACGTCCCCTCCATATGGAGCATATGGACACACCTCCTCCCCCCCCCCCCTCCACACGCAATAATGAGCCAAAGGTCATTTACATCTAGATGTCGCCCTATAACGTAGTACAATGTTTTTAAAGCAGGGGTATTGAGTATCTGGTTGAAAACTGAATGTAGCAGATGTAGAAACGCACGACAGTGTCACCAAGAATTGCCAGAGGCTTGTGGTGCAGATGTATTGCCGTACCAAACAATGCCAAGGTAGGTGCAGGCCTTTAAAGGAGTCACATATGCCTGTTAGTGAGGATGACGTATGTAATGTAACGTTAATGTTAATTTGGGCATGTTTACAACATGCCCGGGCTGTTTAGGAAGATCCCTCTTCAGCCTAGTCTGTAGTTTTTTTTTTTTTATTAGTTGTGTGAGGGATCTTTACGGCATTGATGCGTATTTTTGTTTTTATTTTGTGTTTTTGTTGACGAGTGTTGTGTGCTGTGATTTTGTGTTTCAGTTCCCCGTGTTTCACATCCATTGCTCCATAGACAGGCGTCCACCCAAGAAGATCACTGATTTTAAATAGTGGATGTTGTTTTTTAATATTTGCAGCTGCACTTCACCAGGTGATTTTTTATATTATTGGAATCTATTTGTATGTTAGGTGTATGTGTGTGTGTTAATGTGTTTTGTGTATTTAAATGTTTTGAAAGTGCTCAAGTTTTTCCTGTTCTTGTTGTTGCTGTTTGTCATAGACGTGTATAAGTGGCAGACAGTGTCCATATTAGTGAAAGCGGATTGGAACTGCAGGAGTGGTGTCTGAGTTGTTCCATCGCTGGGGTAGGGAGGTAGTGTACCACCCTTCATACTCTCCGGACATTAAGTCCCTGTGACTTCGACCTCATTCCTAAGCTGAAGGAACCACTGCGAAGGCAGAAATTGAGAACAGTGAACGGCATTCTGAGTGCAGTTGATGGTCTCTATGTACCATCCAGAGATTGGGCAGTGCCGATGACTACCACATCGCTGGGAACACATTGTACGCAGAGCTGATGACTACATCGAAGTCCTGTAAAACTTACAACCTTGTGTGTATGATATGTGTAAGAAAATAAATAGTTGCCAAAACTAAAGAAGCTACCTATGTATTTACTTGTTATTACAGAAATGTGTTACTTACTTCTATCCGGCTCATACAACAGAGTTGCAACCTACCTGTAAAAAAAAAAAAAAAAAAAAAAACCATGAAAATACCCATAATATTTACAGAGGCAAGAATATGTTTGAAATTAAAATGCAATTTTCTATCAACTATGTTACATGGATCACATTACTTCATGCTAGTAAGAAGAATATGTATTCAACCTGCTAAAAACTCATCGAAATAATTAAATTAGTCTGCAATATTTGCATCATATAAAAGGTTGCTTTATCATACCTTTTAAGCAACCGCTCAAAGGACTTCCCGTCGGTCAATTACAAGTACACAAGTCTGTTTCAAGCTACGTCCGTTTTCGTTTTGCGCATCAGTGTTGAATTGACTGCAGTAGCAATCTGATACGCTAAATGATTGCAACTCCAGGGCTTACGTGGTCTTAAATTTGTAACTTATGGAGTTGGACTTGGTTGGCTGGAGTACTTCATACTCAACCTTCTACTCTTTTGAGTTAATGAAACTGCCTGTTGTGATTAGCTTGGTCTGCAGAACTTCCTCCCATGCGGTTCTTTTGATTTTTGGCTATTTTCGGGATTAGCCATGTCCTAAGGTACCATCTAAGAATTTCAACAAAAGTTGGGGTATACCTTGGTCCGTTTTTACGAATGGACCTTTGTGTTTCGGATTTAAATGTGATCTTTTCCTCAATTTTAATTAATATTTTATACTCGTTTAATGATTTACTTCTGTAGAGTTGTAAAACTACCGTAGTAAGTTTAAACTACGGTAGTTTTACTAGTACAATTGGTCAGTTAAGAACCTACCCGCATTACCTGTAAGTCAGGTGTGTTGCATACCTATAGGGCGTTACTTCATATCGATCGCGTTGTTTACGTTTCTTCATGTTTTGCTAGCTTCCCTTAGACACCGAAGCCTTGAACTTTGATCTTGAACCTTCTTGTGATTAATGTGTCATAAAGCAATTTTTACTGCCATTTAGTCTAACATATCAACCACTGGCCGGATAATCCCGGGTCAAATGGCAGTTCGCTTTCTTTCTGTGCAAGGTTAAATAGAAACATGTTAGTAATAATGTGTTTTAATTGCTTGATAAAAGCAACTGTCTCGTTAGATTGTAAGATATAATAAGCACATATGGCATGCCTGGTAACATCATGGTGCATGTAAAAATCTCAAACACATATTATTAATGCTCTTTTATTTTCAGTATTCCAACCCCAATGGAGCCATTCCTGTGCAATCATATACATTTGCGAGATTTTAAACAACACTAAATATGTTTTTATCCTTCTCTTGAACCTGCAAACATTTAATAGTACTTCCGTACGTTACTAAGCATGCGTGAGATTATAAATCACTACTACTGTCTTTTATAATTAATTTTTTGAACTGAGATATTGCATTTTCTGATGGTTTCAACCATGTCAATTTAAAATAGCTTTATCACGTCAAAGCGTTACTTTATAGTTAAATAAATTTAATTTGTATTAAATATTTAAGAACAAGAATTAACCTTGACACCCAACCAGTGTTGGAGATGTTGGAATGGCGATTCTGGCTAATGAAAAAATCTATGTAAAAATGAAATTCGAATATTTACGACATTTGGCCCATATATGTCAGACATATGTCAGTTATCTCCTAAGCTGTTAGTTTAATGCAATTAAATATCCCTAAGAACGCATAATCATGTATATGTATATATCGTATCTGTTCTTACGATAAAATATGTTGCTTTCAGAATGGAGGATATTGGTGCACTTCTATTAGAAGTTTAGTATGGTGAATACCCTTATGCTAGATGCAAGCATTCCAGATAATTTAGAGGATGTGTATAAAACTGTCTACATACTTTTGTAATCAACGACTTTTAATACTCCTTCCCCAAACGTACGAGATTAATATAAGAATTAATGACGTTTGGCTATAACGTATTCAGAAAAATATCACAAAATTGAAGTTTACTTGACCGTTAGTTAAGCATTTGTCCACGCGATTTAGAATTCCCATGTTGCGGTCCATTGACACTTCACCAAAGAACAAGAAATGTTTGAGAAAAAATTTCTAACTCATCTAAGGTTACCCGTCTGCCTTGCTCAATTTTGTTGTTCACTTGACTTTTTCAAATCATCTGTGATGAGTGACGAACTCGGTATCTAGTTTCCTCATGCACATTTGTTGAACATAACACAAATATCACATATCACACTACTTTCACAAAAAAGTTAAAAAATACTTCCAATATCCATCAAAGCAAAGAAACTAATTACTTAAAAAGTAATTATTTGTTCTTACTGCCAGAGA
This sequence comes from Tenodera sinensis, assembly GCA_030765045.1. Taxonomy (NCBI): domain Eukaryota; kingdom Metazoa; phylum Arthropoda; class Insecta; order Mantodea; family Mantidae; genus Tenodera; species Tenodera sinensis. The sequence goes on along the minus strand of CM060968.1, from coordinate 96,393,546 downwards.
TAGATGGTGTTTGTTGGGCAATTAGAATTTATAAAGCAACAAAACTGTTTTAATGTTTTAATTTTTGTGCATGGAATATTTGGAATATTAAGGGGTTTTCGCCTTGTGAATAGATTGAGCAGTTAATTCCCGCAAACCTATAAAACAGATTGACTGGAACTTTGTGTGGTAGTTTATAAAATAAACACCCTTAAATGTGCAAAGTATTGATTTCATGGCTGTAAAAATATATATAATTCAAATGTCAGTCCAAGTGTCCCGTAACACGAGCGAAGAGTACTGGTGACTGTTTCAAAGGCAAAGCCACCGATATGATCTAAGGTGTTTAAAATGGTATACAAAATAGGGAAGAAAGAGCCATAAAAATAAGTCACATGGTTCTGACTTTGTTTGCTCATGTTCGCAATGCATATAAACGGAAAGCATTGTCTAAACAGAAAAAAAAAAAAAAATCCAAATCACAGGCTTGTTTAAAATAAAAATGACCCTCCCAAAGGCGTTGGGTGCAAAACCATATTACACACAGAACGAACTGTGAGCCAAATTTAATAGCAGAAAATATTATCGTTACCGTTGAAAGAGTTACAGATACAGGTTAGCAGGTTTCGAAAATGGAAAGTCTAAGCAACACCATAATTCCCAACCTTTGCTCGATTTGTTATGACACTTATGACGCTTGTCACTCTCATATCATATTTAATCGTGCTGCACCTTTATTCATAACTTCCTCTCACTTCAATTTTTATGAACCTCTATAAAATGAACAGATCAAGCTGTGCTCTAAATCAAAAGCTAAAGAAGAGAGTTCTGCTTCGATGACCTGAACAGGGAGAAATTATTTTATGATCCCCTGTCAATAACGTAAATAATCCCAGAGATGATATCGGCCCAATAAATTGTGAATAAAGGAAAGATCCCTCACATCACATTACGAATGTCAGAGCTGCAAAGTTATTCGCTGCTCTGAAGTACAACTTTCGCTGTCAGTGGAAATTGCAAACTATGTCGATGTATTCATTCTTTTTATTCTATTTGCCGCCGACAAGCACTGTAGAGCCGGTTTCACGTGCACCTATTTCACTTTCACCGCTGCCTTTTAACATTTCATCCAACTACTGCAACACAAATAAAAAGAAGAGAAAAAAATGCACTGCTCACGATTTTCGAACTTGCCTCGTTAGAAGCCAATAAATCAAAGTGAATTGATGATCGCAGTGCTAACACAAACAATAGGCTTTTCTCCGCGTGTGGTTACATCACCACAGTGTTTTAATCACCATTAAGCTCTCTGCTAGTTGATGGGCTCCAGGGTTAAAAACCGACCGTGGAGAAAGTAATGAGTAAGAACTGGAACAGTTGAATATCAGAGTGTGCCAAAAGAGAAATACTCGCTAATTTTTTCATTTTGTAGTTAGGCACGTGTTAAAACTAGAGAGAAAGGGGAAAATCCTTCTGCAGCGTTGTGAAATGCATCCGAACCAACAAGGTTACACATTTCTCACTTCTTTAATAATGGTACCTGCTCTATCATTACGTTAGCTGAAAAATAATTTTCTCAGCTAAATTGTTTTCATTTATTTCTAAGTAAATAACTAATGTATGATTCGTATTTTCTGAAGGAATAATTTTAGGAAACGCCTTCTTGTCTTGTCGGTCAAGGAGGGGATTCTAGGACGTCAGCCAATGGCTTACTGTGTATCAGAACCCGTGAGGAAGGATGATATGAGAGTACCCTACAGACGCCAGAACGCAGTTCTTTAGCGCGACTAATTAAAGGTCACCACAGAGAGCTCACCAACGAGCCAGATCCGGCTGATCAATCATTCAATCACTCAATCACGGCAAGCCGACCGCAGCGCCTTCCCTCAGCCGAACACTATTTCCAGAGCGCAAACTACCGCAGCGCGTCCTACCGGCGACCCTGCTGACACAGCCTGAAAAGTTCGGATAAAAAGAGCATGAAATGAAAGTGAGTGATTATAGGATGCAAGGTAAATATCCTTCCCAACATTCGCCTGCAGAAGATGCTCTAGGATAAATGTCATAGAAGAAAGAGGTGAAAACTGTGTAAAAGAGACAAAAGCTATGTTTATCGGAAGAAAAAAAGAAAAAGGATATTCAGCGATTTTGGCACTTATGTCCATCTGGTTATTACCATCTAGTTAATTTCGTAAAAATGAGAGGAAAATGCCTATTATAGTAAGTACCTTTGTGGTGTGGGGGTAGGTGTCTACTTCACATTCAAGAGGTTCCAAGTTCGAATCTTGGTTGGGGTGAATTATCTGGATAAGGTTTGTTCTAGGGTGTTCCTTATCCTGAAGGACGCATGTCGGGCAACTCTAAGCTCTATAGACTCCGAGCTCATTTGAGCATCAATTCACCCATTTCATTCATTGTCCAATACGACCAAACCGGTTAAAGGACGTTAAACAAAAAAATGATGTGAATGCCAAGTCGCCTGAGCTTAAGACACTTTCTTAAACAGTAAAACCATAGCAATACACCAACAAATTACACTTTTCTTAGTGGTGCGCATACACGGAGACTACTGCCAACCTAACCATATAAGTGCAATCTGCGAGAATAGCAATGTTAAAGGTATAACTATCAACTTACTACTATCTTATCTATCATTTGAATTCAGTTCATATGCACACACTAACCTTAACTTAACGTCGAGTATGCCTCGGAACCACAGGACTTTTCAGGGTGAACTGCATGAATTACGCTAGTAACAAAGCCCTCTACTGGCTGAACCGCAAGCTAATCAGGAAGGTATGCCGGCTATTTGATAAGAGCTAACGGAGAAATGATTACGTATTTTAGGAAGTTATCTACCTATACTCGAATGTTATAGTTACTTTACAAGAAAAGGTAACTTATTACAATGAGGTCTTCTTCTTCCACCTCTTCCTCTTCGTCTTCCTCTTCGTGTTCTTCTTCGTCTTCTTCTTCTTCTTCTTCTTCTTCTTCTTCTTCTTCTTCTTCCATTCAAGTTTTAAGCCAAGGACCTGTTACGCGCTCAAAGCTGGATTTTCAAACCATCGTTTCCTAAGGCGACCCAGACAAAATTTTCCTCTAGGATGATAATTAAGTATATCTTCAGGCATTCTTCTAGAGTGCATTTGGTATACATACTTCTTCCAGTTGTTCTGATACTGTTGGATATATTGAATTACAGATCCTTTAGGACATCTTTATTGCATTTATAGTTCCATCGTGTGTAGCCATATTACAAGGAGGTAATAGTTAATCATGCACCTAAAGGATAAAGTAAACCTGTAATTCTCAAGTGGCTTATTCATGATCACGAGCCGAAGGAGAGCGCGTAAGAGGCACCAGTGACATAAAGCTACTTTACGGTACTTTGAATGGCAAAACCTGTTCGAGAGAATTCTCTCCACACATGTTGCCTTAAATTTTATGTGATATTTTAGGTGCTAAATTCCTTTCATGATTATCTAGGATGTCACTTGTTATAATTGTCGCTATTTTCCTTTTTCCTATGGATACAGGTTTTTTGGCGCATAAGTGCAGATATTTGTATTGGTAACTCAGGACAAGTTAATGAACATTACTTCAATATTTACTTCATTTTTGTAGTGTTTAACGCCCATTTGTACTACATACGGCATCGCAGACGGTACTTCATTGTGGACTAGTACTTTTAGTTAATAAGTGTAATATGTTTTCAACGCAGTAGCTTCAAGTAGTCGTGGCACACACAAGCTGTATATGTTTATACTCCTGGAGAGCGCGGGACGTGTTGTGAGGGGGAAGCAGAGCGAGCTTTCTGCAAGACTAATGACCCCAGGCTATCTGGCCAGCAAGTCAGCTATTGAAGGTGTGAATGCATGGAAGTAAACCGGATAGTCTATACCATGACTTCCCAGGGTGCAAGCACCAGTGCATTGCACGGTGCAAGGTGCAAAATGCGACTACGCAAAGTTGACCTCGGTGCAAATCAGCACTCGCTCTCGTTTTGCCATCTCCTTCTTCCTCACCTTCCTCTTACAGAAACAGTTATTGTACCTTAGTGTACCGCAAAGGAGGCATTCGGAGTATCGGTATTCTTTGTTCCATATCAGTTTGCCCCATAGTTATTTGCACGTATTTATTTCGCTGATAAGCACCATAAGCACGCGCTTCCTTACTTCTTCGCACTGCAGCGCACGAGTTGAGCCGAACTAAACCGAGTTAGCACGATGCACCGTGCAAGGAACCTCTGAACCGTGGATTGCACCCGGTGCGATTTTAAGCTTTGAGAGCCTTGGTCTATATGAAATCGTTATTCATTTAGAGGCGCAGGTATGGCCACAATGAAGACATCGGCAAGCAAATTAAGTAATGCATTTGTAAGTAAACTGATAGACGAAGAGAGAAAAAAAAAACAGCTAACACACTGAATTTATACATATTAAGGTACCAGTTATCAAATTATCTGCACTTATAAGTCTAACACCCTGGATCAACTTGCTTCGATTAACCCAGTTCACAAACTACTGCAACTCCCATTATTACTATTACCATCTATCTATTAATATTTTACATGCATTTATTTGCAGATAAATATATACAATTATTTTATCTTCCTTATACAGTCTAACAAGAACTAGTCATCAACAATCAATCGACATAAATTAAAACGATTTACGAGTACACAGAGCAATTTAATACCGAGATTTGTTTTCAACGTAATGTTGCCAATAAAAGAGCCTTTGTTCCGCTAGAGTACAAAATATCAAAAATGGCCTTCATTTAGGATTCTAAGCACAAGCTAAAATAAATTATTTTATTTAGAAAATTAACGACCTGAATACCATAAAACGGCGTTAAGCGTCTGACAATTATAAACAACTCAACATACTCATGTGATTAACTAAGCTGCGAATATAGTTAACTTACGTAATCGTATGTAAGTTCTAGCTAGTTCTATTATCCTCGTTGTATATACGATTTTTGCACTTCCTAAATAAAGTCTAAAACGCATTTAAATTATACAACGCAGCGCCAATGGATCACATTTTAAGACTTGTAAACTGCTCTCCCATATAAGGAAGAAAAAACGGACCGTCATGAGTTTTTTATTTTGTTTCTGTAATTGCGAGCCGTCGGATGCTTTGTGTTGTGTTCCTAAGAGTAGCAATAAATAACAGACATGTTTGGTAGAAGTAGAAGGTTTTTCCTTCTGAGATATAAGGAGATAATATGGACTATAATTTGCTTGAAGAGATAACTGAAGCGGCAAATGTTGCTATTGCGTTTATTGTCACTTGCGTTACTGTATACTAGACTGTGAAGAGTTTAAACATTACACATTAAAACGAATGCTGGCCAGTGCTAGAAACCACGCTGTTGGCATATTTTTTAGGAAGATCAAAGATATTAGAAATTCCAGCAAATGGTTAAGCTACATGAGAAAAATAGTTATCAATGTTCGAAGATGAAATCTTTATTCGAAATATAAATCAGTAAAAGCAAATATTCAGCACCAGAAAAAGTGACAAAAATTTTATTTGAAGCATCTTAGAACCAACTACTTGTCATGACATTTATTTGTGGCTAATGACATTGAGAGGAATCTGTTTACATGTAATCAGACGGCCATTGATATAATGGTGAAGATTCCGCAAAAAATAAAGCATGTTTACAATTCCACTGCAACATTCATCACTTGGCCCGGGGAAAAGAAAATATCGCGGAGTTTTCGCGAAATATAGCAGTTGAAAAAACAGTTCAAATCAGAGCTATTAATCTATTTTCGTAATATTCCACTAAATATACCTGCTTACTTGGATGTTCTTCATTACAGGTGTGATACCTACCACCCTTGACTTCAAAAGTTCTTTAACTACTCTTTTGGTTAGACTCGGCAAAGATATTTTGCCATAGAATTCGTCATAGGAGTGCATTGGAAAAACTGACACCATTGCAATTCTTGATATCAAAACAGATGTTATAGCACCTGAAATTGTAATCAAAAAAACTCTGAATGTCTCTAGTTGAGTGATAAGCGTTCTGGCTTCTCAAGTCCGATGTCTCGGATTCGTTTCTCGGTGGGGAATTCTTTAATTACGAGGAGAAATATTCTGTGCCTTCCCCACAGCCTACAAGTATGAGTGTGAAAGCGAATGCGAAAGTGCTTCCTGACGAACATTAATAAATTATAGTTAAAAACATACACTCAATTACTAACACCATTAGCTGTTTGTAAAGTCGAAGCCTCCAATGTTATCACAGAAATTAAAGGAAGTTATAAAAGAAGAATAAGAAAAACTGATTACTGGGATATGAAGCACTCTACTTCTGGCAGCTCTAACTCTATTGTTAATATAAAAAATTTACAATCCGCGTTAATAAAGATCAATAATTGTGTGCCTTTATTCCTTGTTTCTTAATGGCATAGTGATTCATCACTTTGTTAGTCTTTATCCTGTATGTTTTGTGCAATTCTGTATATTCTCTTGTTGGTACGAGAGGAACACTGAAGATGTTGAGAATGCCACGTTTCTAAACACATGAAATTTGTTTACTTTTAACAGCTACTTTCTAATACTTTGGACTTTGATTGTCGTGTAGTTTGTTCGATTTGCTCCAATGCTTTGTTGAGAACAGTTTCGGGCTATGATTTTTTTACGATTTTAAATAGTCATTACCGCATAAACAATGTGAAGATCAGCTTAGAAATGTTTTTGGCGAAGAAATATCTAAGACAACCCTTCAATTGGTACAGCAAACTCAAGTTTTCCTTAGTGATGTATTTCGTGAAGGATGCTCGAGTAGTGCAACTGCTGATGAAAATTTTGTCGCTATTCGCGCAATACTTGAAAAAGTTCAACGCACATCTTATGAATTTCTTTGGGCGACATTGCGCATTAGTATGACTCAAGTGCAAAACATTTTAAATCAACAGTTAGATGTAACGAAACTTTATCGATCAAAAACAACGCAGCGATTAGTGCAGGAAAAGTCCAAGGCAGCACGTAAAATTTAGGTCTGTCGAACAGAACCCCAATCTAGAGCATAGACGTGCTGTTACTGGCCATTGATATAAAAATGTCTGTTTACCGAAAAGTTTTGAAAACGTTCGTGAAAATTACCAGAAGAAAAAGTAATTTTGCATCATGCCAACGCATAGTCGCATACAGTAAAATTAACAACCAAGTATCTGAGTGCCCTAAAGGTCAGCATCATAGACACTTCCAAAAAACCGGCCCTCACCTTACACCTTGTAATTTCTTTTTATTTCCAGAACTTTAAGATAAAATGCGTGGAATCACTTTTCTGTCATGAGATAAAGCAGTGGGACATTATAAAAATCTGGTTTCTGGAGAGTCTCTGGAAGAGTGCTATGGTCGCTTTAAGAACTGGTTTTATCGAATGCAAAAATGTACTGCATTAAAGAATATTTAGAAAAAAATAAAACTTGGTAAAGGTAAAAGAATGATTGTGTAAAGAATTTTGTTTGAATAGAAAAATATTTCATTTGAGGCTAATCTAGTAACATATATAAATAGCAATTTTTTTAAACTAGTCCTTGTTTTATTTGTTATAACAAGTCCTTGTTTGATTTTGTAAACTTTTTCAGGTCACCGTCGTATTAATGCTTGCAGAGAACTCTTATTTCCCGAAAGTTTATTGCTGTTAAAGGAAAACGACACTTAATCCCTACAATCAATTAAGCAGGGCCTATTTTATTTAAGCTTTAAAACGCATTTCATTGAAATATTTGATAAACCAGCGGGAATTTGGAAGTTAAGAATCTAGAATAACTAGATGACAATTTTGTGTCAAGCAAAAGAGCCTAAAAGGAGGAAAGGGTTCCTAATAGGTTAACAGGGGACGTAGATGAAAACTTTCACCTCCAGGAACTATTTACCTACATTTTCCAATTTAGAAAACTGGAATTTGGTGTGGCAATTATTAATGCTTGTTTACATGCTAAGTAATGTTTTCAAAACTTTTTATCTCATTATGTTGCATTATGGTTCTTATCTAAAAATAATAATGTGCACCTTCTCTAAAGGTGCTTGAGATATTTTATTTAAATATTTTATGAGTTATCTTGAATACAAAACACATAATCCTGTGGAACAAAATTTTTATATGTATTATTGCTATTGAGATAAAAAATAATAGATTGCTACTTTGACATAATTTCTGAAATTTTGACTTTAGTTGTTTTGAAGAAGGTTCTTTACCAGGGGAAAAAGTATGCACTTGTGACGTCAGTTGAAGTAGAGAGGAGTATTTCAAAGTATAGGAATATTCTTAAAGACAAGAGGCAATCCTTCAAACCCGAGAACTTACAAATGGCAATGATTCTTTATTGCAATGCTGAATAAGAGATATGCCTAAATATGCTAATTTGACTTAGTATATAAATAGTATGGGATACCTTACATAATATTTCTAATTATAATAATGAATAAAAGCGATACACATTTTTTAAATGTTGAACGTTAAAATTACAAAAGATATACGGCCATGTTTTAAAATTTTAATATCACTTTCCATAAAATTTAAGGGCATTTTATTTGCTATTTGTCTCCGATTTTTAGGTCATCAAATTCCGAGCCTTCGTTATAACCAATAACACGCCGGCATGAAAGGGAAGTGTTGATTATTTCTGATACCTCAGCAAATCGACACTCATTAAGCTACCACTGCTGCTTGTTTCACATCATGTCGTGCCCATCAGATGGCCAGATTATTGGTCTATTGCAAGCTGGTAACACAGTTCGACAAATTTCAGAAGCTGTGTGAATTCACACAAATGTAAATAAATTTTAATACAATTCAAGACAGGCGGTTTATTGCTTAGGCATTAGAAGAGAACCTTTCATTCGAAAGCAGAAACTGTATTATAATATTACGCAACATACAAATATGTTTAGGGCATGTCGCCACGAGTTTTAATTCCAGTATAAATATAGGAAGAATTTGTAGAAGGATTAAACGTTTTTATATTCTTCAATATAATACTGCATTATGTTTACTGTAAAGCTTTACACTTTTTATGATTCTAAGAATAAATTTAAAGGTTTTCTTATAGCATAAATCGTTTAACTCAATAAATGCTACTTATTTCAAGCAACATTGCCAAACTTTTCCAGAAAAAGCATCAAGAATTTGGAGATAAATCTAAAAAAAAGATTAAAACGTGGCTTTTCTAGGAGGCCAACTGCATTTACCCTTCCCCCTTACCCACCTTTCCCTTCCCTCATTACAGCGCCACTCCTCTTGCCCCGTATTGCAAAGCTATAGCAGTTCATTGGTCAGTACTTATACCTCGTCCCTTGCAAGACCCCGTAAGACGATAAGAAACTGAGAGTGGTCCCAAAGAGTGCAGATTACTAAATTCGTTTTGTGTACAAGAGCAAAGAAAGTCATGTGAGTGTAACACATCAGATTGTTTATTAAATGGTTGCTAGGCATTTATGAACTGCAGTAATAAATGTGTTTTAACATAATTGTGCATGGTTTGGAGAATAGCATAGTGACTAGAGTTTAATTTAGATACTGAGCAACATAAATATAGCTCCTTGGCGTTTAGACAAAAATATTTTGTTGTTTAACGACGCTGTCAATTGCTAGGATCATATCAGCGTCGCCGGTATGCCGGAATTTTGTCCCGCAGGAGCTTTTTACATGCCAGTAAATTTACCGACATGGAACTGTCGTTTTTAAGCACACCTAAAAACTATCGGATTTGAACACGTGACCATGGGATCAGTAGGCCAGCATCTAACCAACTGAGCCACCCAGACCGACCCATATTGTTTAGCCTGAAACACTTGAATCCTTGGTACGTGAGCTGTGGAATAGCCTTGTAATTATAGCTTTCTTGTCTCGCATCAATGAACCTATTTATCAACATTTCCCAGTACGTTCTGTCAATAATTAGTTTTCCAGTGTTCTTACCTACTTAAGAGTTGTTTCGTGGAGCGATGGGAAAGCTGCGAAATTAACAATTAACCTTCTCGATTATCTGGCGATAATTTCATTTACTCGTGCCTCACTGACAACCCCGTGTTCCTCTTCTCCGGCACCCCGCTACATGAAGGAAGTAATCTGTGACTTCTGATTTAAGTTACTAGTGATCGCAAGGATGTAATGGGATTCTCTGTACCACACACATGGTATCTGATGGAAACTCTAAGTAGCATCAACACGCAGAAACCAATGTCATTATGCTTCCATTGAACACTGCCAATTTCCCGTGTGAAAACAGCAAACGGTTCCAGACAAATCGTCTCTTTCAAAAGCTTTAACGACCTAGCCTTATTTTGTAAAATCGTAATCAAAACCAACTAATCTTCAACTATTTATGATTCTACATTCTTATTTCCTTTATGTTAGATCTTATAACATTAAACAAACTGTAATATACTGTAACAAACAGCAATTCTACGAGTCCCACTTCTGGTACCAGTGTGAGAAAACGACGAACTCCAGTCAGTTACCTTTGTATCACTTTATTTTTCCAAAATGTTATGACAAATACAGTTGTATTCTACTGACGTTAACACCGTATACAGTCTTTGGTGACATTTCAACTCACAAATGTTTACTTCTCGTTACCTTGACTCAGTCCTTTTCTTCACTTTCTCTATCTTCAGACATTAACTCCGACGATACAATCACTCGACACTTGTTAAAGGTATGATTTCCAAGCAGCATAGTGTTCCAACGTCTGAGGGCAGATCTGGTCACGAACGCTACACGTGACGACTGCATGATTTCCATGGAAGCGCACCGTTAGGAGATCGGTATGTCATCGCATCCGTAGAACCTGTAGAAAATGTGACATTTCTCGCAAAATGTCGCATATGTCCTTCTTGATTGTCCGCGATACGCTCGTGAGCGCCAGTCCTTTGGCCTGGGTCTTACACTATGCTCCGTTTTAAGCAACGACCCAGTAGCTGTAAATACAGTACTGCGGTTTGTTGGCAAGATTGATTTTGGCAAGCAAGTGTAAGGTGCTTTTATCTTGGCGGATTTAGAATTTTAGGACATTTTACTTATGGTGTTTTTATCTTTTTAACTGTCTTACCAGCTTAAGTTTTTGGTAAATTACGTTTTTACCTGTATTAACTTTTGGGCGTTTTAACGCACGTTTTAGTGCTTTTAACTTTGATTTTTTAGTTACCTATTTTATCTTTGACTTTATGACTTTTAAGGGGTAAGCTTTTAGAAGTAGTTTGCTTGTTTTTATTTTTGGATTTCGGGCCCTAATGACCTAGTTGTTGACGGGCCCTTAAACACAGCTTACTCACTCACTGGCAAAATATCAATAATGGGCTTTCTTTAAGGAAAAAGAAGAGGACAGTCTTACTTTATTGTTGCCAATAGGTGAAAGTACTGCAACGAAGACGCAACTTGAAGGTTTCAGCATCTTACATTTATATTTCTTGTTTACTTAATTTCTTTTGTGAGGTATAAAGTATTAAAAATTGATAAACATTGGATTATCAATGCTATTTTAAGTATGCATGCAACAGGAAAAAGTGTGTAGGTTACGAAGGGAAAGTATATAGCTGATTATAAATGCATATCGATATAACTCAGAGAATGTTGAATTCTTGATGAACTATTTCTTAGGAAAATATGGGGAAACAAGAGACGGCACATTAAGCAATGAACAAGAATTGTCGCTTGATTCCAAACTTCTCCACAATTAACATAACTACTGTAGCAAATTTCGATTTGAATTACTAAAATTGATTGTTATGGTAAACACAGACTTACTTCGGAAGACACTGCATTCTGTTTAACTTATTTCTAATAAATCTGAAGTAGCGTAATTTGTATTACTAAAGTGTTCTTGTTAGAAAGAGCCAAAGTGAAAGATGGTGGAGGGGGGAGGAGAGGATAGGCAATCTTGTGTTCGCATTATATTGAAAGTAACTTTTAAATCAGTTTCTTTAGATTGTTGAGTTTCACCTACCCCGATATGTGATGGTAAATAAAGCTTTCTTCCAATCAGTACAACTGTTCTTTTGGAATCAGTATTGCTGTGCTCTACCTTTCTCACAATTTGCTGCTCACTAAGCGTTATATTAAACTGCTAATTTAATATATTTTTTATTTCACGCAGCTTCTTGTTGTGAAGAAATTATGTGAAAATAAGCTCTAAATAAATAATATTACTCACAAGTTAAGCGTTCTCATATATACGGACGAAGAAGGGTTATGGTTCGTTCCTGTTGCAATGCATTCGAAATTCTACTTTTTTTCCTTTTTTATCCGGTTCGCGTCTACTTCTTTCACTCCAACAAGAATGGCAACACTGCAGAGATACACAGTGACTCCAAAAAGTATTGCTCTGAAAGCACTAATGATGAAAAATTAACTATGCATTCAATAGAACGTAAATATTGTTTCCATTATAGTGTTATAAATGTTCATTCACAATAGTACTTGTGACATGTGACCAACAAAGACAAATATGCCATGATGTTTTAATGAGATAAATATACAGCTAATACACATGCTTTTCTGCCGCCAAATAAGTATTGGGTTTGTTTGCAAACATGTACGTGTGCACTGTGGTACTGTGCACTGCTCTTCAGCTGTACAAGGGAATGGATCAGCGGGTTTGGTAGTATGCGACAGGTAGTGCTGTAGTTCGAAACTGTTTGTGTCTTGCAGCAGATATGTCCAAGAAATCGATGGAAACGACTGAAGAAGAAAGGAAAATAGTAATACATTTACTTAAAAATGTAAAATCATTCAAAGAGATAAGTGAAACCATTTGAAGACCTATTACTACTATTCGAAAAATATTGTGTATAGGTTTAAGAGAACAAAACCATTGAAAAATGTACCAAGAAGCGGCCGCCTTTCAAAACTATCTAGGGGAGAACAATAGTAATAGAAAAGTAACCAGAAACCCAAAACTTAGTACTTCGAAGATAGCAGCAGAAGTTGAAACAGAAATGGGAATAAAAGTTTCATCACAAACAATCAGAAATATCCTTTACGACAGTGCTTATAATGGGTGAAGTGATCGTAGAAAACCTTACATCAGTAAGCTGAACAGAAGGAAAAGGCTTGCTTATGCTAAGGCACATAGAAATAACTCCTATAAATTTTGGAAAAACGTTTTTACTGATGAGAGTTAATTTTGTATTTTCAAATCAAAAGGGCAAGTGACAGTGTGGTAGAAGAACAATACTGAGCTGAGCAGAGAAATCTCACAACTAGGGTAAAATATGGGGGTGGTTCTCTGATGGTATGGGGTTGTATGAGTGCTAATGGTGTAGGAGATTTGTGTTTTGTTGACGACACAATGGATCACAAAATGTATATTAACATTTTAGAGTCTCATCTTCCTCAAAGTGTGGAAAAAATTAACCTTCCTAGAAACTACATTTTCACTCAAGACGACGACCCCATGCACACGGCCTTAAATACCAAACTGTGGTTGGATGCAGACGCCGCCTCAATCTCCGGATATAAATCCAGTACAGAATTTGTGGTAAAAACTGGAAGAGAATATAAGGAAACGTGAAATATCCCAAGGAATGATTTGAAAAAAAAAAAAAAAAAAAACCTACTGACTTGAGTGGAATAAATTTTCTGCAGAAACAACAGAATCGCTAGTTAAATCTATGCCAAAGACATTAACTGAAGTTATAAAGAGGAAAGGCGGGCCTACAAAGTATTGAAGTGGGCAAAAATGCCCAAGAACTTTTGTTTTCTTACAGACAGGCCAATATTTATTTGTCATAGTTGAAAACTGAACTTTTTCATTTCAGTTTACTGTTTATTTTGAACTGAAGAAAGTTCATGTTTAGTGTCGTTTATATTACATATGTGTATAAACATTCAAAGAGTACCCCAGTAACACAACGTTTGTAGAGACTAGTAACTTCACTTCAGTAAATTTGAGTTACACTCAATACACAACCAACGTACGTTTCAGCGCTTTCTCTGTCATTATCAGGGTAAACTGACCTTGGCCACCCAAGATACGAACCGTTACAACCTAGCGCTGACGTCACGTTTACGTAACTCCCACTGGCATGTGATAACGTCATTACCCAACCCTGTTCTCACAACGAAGAATTGTATTATGCTCAGGTCGTTCATCCCAGTATACACATGGCTAAAGGTTGCATGCCTTCCGTATTAAGATACCAACACCAATGTTAACAAATTGTCACAACCGTTCGTTCTCAAAATTTGACGCTCTCCAGCGTCCAAATAATGCATTTCCGGTCAGGGGTTCCTATTTTAAACGGATCAACTTGCTATCACGCACAACATACTCGTATTATGTGTTGTCGGTGTTTGGGACGCCTCGTATATATATATAGCTCAAGTAATGTTCGAAGTTTTTCGTGTTCTTAGTTCTTGTTCTTTCTTTATTTTTAGAAAGTTCCACGGGAATATCAGCATTATATTTTTATATTATTAGCAATTTTCTTTAAAGCGTTACAAAACGATTTGAACGGTAATTTAGAACTCATTGACTACGATGGTCTAGATACAGGCTGTTCGTGCTTTTCCAGTTTGCAACGCTCTTACGATAGCCTGGGGATATCACGCCCTGCTATCACCCTTCAGGCTTCACATTTGTTTCACTGGTAGAACAACAATCTCTGGTGGTAAATTTACGAACACGAGTAATGTGTGTAGCGGGGTGTATGTAAAGGGCTCACGATATGTACCGGTGACCTTCTTCCTCACGATCTGCCATTCCAACTCCTAGAGAAATATCTTTTCCTGAAAAAGCGGAAGTGCATCACTACACATGTATGACGGGAGCGTGTCGCAGAAAGAACGGTCAACTTTCTAGAGCAGCAACACGACAGAGGATGTGGAATAGCTTAGAAGCTCCAATGGACAAGAAATAAGCAGTCAGTCTCAGGCAATTTAGGCTTACTGCTGTGCGGAATGAATACTTAAAGATAGCCTTATCCTTAACTTTAATTAAAAAGTGCTTCGATTAAAAATCCCTTTTTCACCACAGATTTCCTAAGCTTTGAAATGACCAAATTATGTAATTCCGATGATTTTGGCCTGCTAAAAATCATCTTAATTATCGTCATTAATCATCTTCGTCATTAAACTTAATTTCTCTATTACGCACTAGTAGGCAGAGAAGGTATCTATTGTATTCAACCCAAAATTTCGATACCAAAATTTCGTTGGAAATGAAAGTTTCAGAGTCCCTGAATAACGTCTGTGTGTGTAAGAACAAGCACAACTCAAGAAAAAAAGGTCGGTTGGTATTTATGATAGTTTAGCGGCTTTCAAGGATGCAACATAAATATCTTCAAGAACACTTCCTACCCCAAACTAGCCTTTGCATGGAACATTTCTCCAAAATTTTTATTTTCTCACTAACGACTTCTATTAAAATACCTACCTACTCACTCACCCACACACCCGCCCTTCGTCCTTTCCTCCCTCCTTTACTCTTTTTTTTTTTTTTTTTTTTTTTTTTTTTTTTTTTTTTTTTGTGGATCTGACCATTTCCTTGTTATTAGTTTCAACTTAAAATGCACTTTTCTCAAACCGGTGTCCGTTATTCTCTCCTCCTCCTGATCATCCAAAGCTATCACGCACAAACAGCTCATAAACGATATGACTACTTATCGCTGAAGTCCACGTGTTCCTCTATTCCCCTTGTATCTACAAAGAAATACGTAATAAAAACATTTCAACAGTCGTGTAGCTCGAATAAGTTGAAGGAGACAGAAGGATAAGCTTTTTAAGACCAGTTTGTTGAAGAACGTGTAGAGAAAGCCATGTAGGCGTAACACACCAGTTCTTCTTTTTTAGGAATTATATTTAAGAATTCTCCTCCTGAGTGCTCATCATTGGCGAATTGTGCTCTTCTTCACCTTAAAATTGGCTTCATCGGGTTTCCCGATACTCTGTAAGTTGCACTCCTCTTGTTTGCTAATCTTCCGTCATATTTCTTGTATCCTCCAATTACCCATGTTATAGGGTGACCCAATGCTCCTTTGTGCTTTCTGAATGGGCAATTATACGTTGTGAAGGACACATCGGCCCCCCTTATCAGTAATCACTTCCATTACAACTCACTTTCAGTGAAACACTAGCAACAATTCTGTGGTCAAAGCAGTATGCACGTGCTACTGTGTGTTCGTAGGTCGGCCGTACTCCTCCGCGGCAGCATCGACCGGGCGAGGACCGGCGCACCCTCCGCCAGAGTTACACGTAAATGACCGGCAAGTCATGGGTACGGAACATTAGCTACAGCCGGCTCCAAATGTTTTCCGAGCCACGTGTTCCTAGCCGCGCTGGGAAGTCAATATAGCTTATCGACAGGTTATGCCAGGTGAGGGCGTGTTGTGTTTGTAAAGTCCAAATAAATGATCATTCCAACATTCCCCTTAGACTTACTCGTCAAAAAGTAATCTCAGGTAAAGAAAACATTAACGTTATAAATCCAGAACGAACTCCCAGCGTGGATGGAAACTAAATATTCGGTATTAGAACAGCTTTATCAATTATTATTATTATTATTATTATTATTATTATTATTATTATTATTATTATTATTATTATTATTATTATTATTATTATTATTATTATTATTATTATTATTATTATTATTATTATTATTATTATTATTATTATTATTATTATTATTATTATTATTATTATTATTATTATTATTATTATTATTAATTATTATTAATTATTATTATTAATTATTATTATTAATTATTATTATTAATTATTATTAATTATTATTATTATTATTATTATTATTATTATTATTATTATTATTATTATTATTATTATTATTATTATTATTATTATTATTATTATTATTATTACAATAGTTATTGTTATTGTTACTAACGAGGAATACGTCTTATGCATTTTCTTCATTTAAGGAATTGTTTAAACATTTCTTAAACGCCATTAATGCTGTCACAGAAAAGCAATGTTATTTGTTTAAATACGTGCATAAAACAATGTACTGATTTTTTAGCAGGACAAAATTGACTATTTAGTTTCTTATTTGCTCCATGCTGTCCACACATCAGAGGAACGCACACAAAAGTAAAATAACGTCGCTGGGCCAGTCGGATCAGGCGCAAAAAGTTCATAAGAAAATATTTCGTCTCTTTCCCCTACACCCTCTCGTACATCGGAAAACATGGAACCGGCTGTACTAACCTACATTAAGCTTACCTACATCGCAACAGATGTTGAAATTCATGACCTTCAACGCCAACACATTCCCTATATGTCCGAAAACAATTCTGGTCTACTCGTAGAAGTTCATGTTGACTGTCTGCCTGTATTTTTCTCGTGATGTTGTCCAATCATCCAATGTAGGTTAAGATTCGCGCGGATTCCGGGCGAAGGTATGCAAGAGAGGCAGTTGCATACAAGACATTACAATATGAATCAGAGATAGAGTGTAAACAAAACCTTGTTTCCGTGCCTTGTTGCAACCAAAATCAAAATTAACTGTTGTGCGATCGACAAACTCGCCGTACGAAGCGTGCAAAGATAAACATTTCTGTAAAAAGCAATATGTAATTAAAGTAGATCCTCCAAAACCCGGACTCCGTATTACGACGAACATTAAAAAATGTATTCGGCATTTCAACATCAAAGTTTATGAAAGTGAGCCATGGCTGTATCGTAATACTTTACATAAACGTTTTGTTGATCTTTTCTCTAAAGAAAAGTGAGTTTGAAAGTCCAGCGGTTCTGAAGATTTAAATAACATTTAGAAGGCACCATAAAACACAACCATTCTTGCAATCACATAATATGCGAAAAACAGCTAAAAATGTTCCGGGGAACTCCGAGAATAGAATTGTCACTGAATAATCAGAATAAGCTCTGAGTTAAACAGCATAACAATGAAGTGAAACACAGGGCTTTACTTTCTCATTTTATACGGGCAGTATGTTTTCTAGAAAACAGGCTCTTGCTTTTTGTGGTCACAATGAGAATGAAGGAGCTTCAAACAGAGGCAATTATATTGACTATTTCAATTAATTAACAATATATTATGCCTCTCTGAAACAGTACTTGGAAAAATTTACCGTTTTTCGTGCAACTTCACCTAATATTCGGAAGGACTTAATTTAAGTGTCAGTGCCGTCATAACACAAAGAATTATAGAAGAAATTTCTGATGTCTTCTTTGTTTAATTAATATTAGATGAAACTCCTGACAATAATGAAAAACAATTGTATACAGCTCGTCATAATGTTGACGGAAATGTTGAAAAGAGGTTTATTTGAGTTATAGATGTCAGTTCTGGAAGAAAAGCAGATTCTCTTTTGAGAATGTATTATCGAACATTTCTTTCAGACAATGGCAAAACATGAAAACTCCGAAAGATGATTCAAGTTTCAAGTTTTCTTTATTCATAATTTTGGCCTGGTGCCGGTACAAGGGGTCCGGCTTACAGGCTATAAATTTACATTTATTTACAATTTTTTTTACAAGCTTATAGTTTTGGGTATCACCAAAAACCCATACGGTGGCCATCTTTAGGCCACCGAGAAAAAGATGATTCTGTTTAAGTTGGGTCATATATAACGAATTTTACAACATTCGTTGTATTACACACGCGAATCTGATAGGCTACGCCACTGTCTGTCACCATGCACACTTCACAATTCAGGCATAGAATTCGCAGCAGTTTGCGCAATAGCTGATTCCTACTGAAACCAGTTACAATTTTTTTTTTCTGTTAGTTGCAGAAATATATACATTTAAAACAAAATTTACATAATATACACTGTTTTGTCGCAAAATATGGGGCCAATAATTCTACGCTGTGTTCAGAGATATAGGAAATGTGTTCGCGATGAAGATCATCAATTAGGCATCTGTTGTGACGCAGGTAAGCTTGATATAAGTTAGTACAGTAGTTAGTGCTTCGTACCCATGACTTTCCGGTCGTTCACATGTAACTCGAATGCGAGTCACAGAAAATACAGCGACGTCCCTCGCACGATTATTCCGATGGGAGAAGAGAACTTCAGAACACTTGAGTAAAAAGTTCAATAGACTCAATAATATAGTAAGAATTTTGGTCCAAGCATAGTAATGGAGTCATGGACTTTCAATTCTAAGTAGCAAATAAAAATGATCATGTTACGCAAAAAACTGACGCGGCACATTTGCACGATACCTTTTATTAGGAAGAGCAGAGATATGGAGGGGTTCGGCACCACTAGGCTTATTGTACCTACGCCCGCAAGGGGGCACCCTGGGAGGAAGGATGAGGTGGGAAGAGACGCCGGGCGGCCAGATCCAGACTAACGGCACAGACATTGACAGAGGTCCCTAAGGTTTCCCAAGTTTGACGACACCTCGAAGTCTTTAGGTCTTCCGGGGCCAACTCAAGGGGATCTCGGCGCGGGCTACAACGCCCCCAGATGCCGCTCCTTTTTCCACCCGGATCCCCCGGACAATGATGGACGGAAAGAGTTCCCATGCGCATATCATCCCTGTCAAGCTGCACCTAACGCCTTCACTGACACTTACTACCAAAATGAAGGATGAACGAAATGATTAATGAAGTGAAATGGAAGGGCAGGAAATTCGGTAGATGTAATTATCCCTCTCAACATTCACCTGGCCACCCGGGGAAACCCATGAAAAAACTAATGGGTTAGGAAGGTCGCCCACTGGAATGGACCCACGACCTCCCGAATGCGAGCCTCACGTTATTCGTCAACTCTTGACGTACACATATGTATAATATTTCATATGTATCATAGATTCGTACGACGTTAATAATGTGAAATATCGTTCAAAAGTTAATATCAGAAGTATATAGGAGTAATTATTATTTATTCCAAAAAACTTAATACTGGTGTTTTTAGCAATGTTTAAGAGATGGACGAATAGGTTGGGGAGTTTAATGTCATACTGGCAAGTTGGCCATGGTAGCTTAGTGGTTAGAGCAGCCGCTCGATAAGCGGAAGATCCCTGGTTCTAATCCCGTCTATGGCATTGAATTTTTCAGTCCTGATTCCACCTCTTAAATGTAAGAGTATATTAAAAAATGAAACTAACCAGGTCTTGTGAAGTAAAACAAAAGAAAAGAAAAAAAAAACATGGCAAACTTTGAAAAACTCATCATATGGGATATTTAAAACACTGCCACCGCCAAAAAAGACAAGAAAGAAGCAAGGAAGGGAGAGGAGGAAATGAAAAGGCACAATTGCGAATCTCCAAAAGCTATACTTTTTTCGGTAGTAACGTTTCGTTGTGACTCACGGCTGCTCGTTTAGAACAAATTATACTAAAGGGGAATTCACAAATTATTTACGGAAAACAGAATCATGTGAAAATCTCAAATAGGAGATACTTATTTTTTCCCCTAGTAAAACTTAGTTTGGGTAAGCATCATTTTGCGAATGTCTTCGTTTTGCACCACGAAGGATTCTAGCTTAGCAGGAAATTTGGTGTTCATAGGACTTTTCATGTTTCTTTTCTCTAATGGTTATCTAGAGGAAACAATATTGTATTCTACCACAGAGGTGCTCAACTGCCGCCAGGTAAGCGGAGGTTGTAATCACCTCCTTCCACCCGCTGCGACAGAATGGTGCACTTATCTGTGGTTACAGAGTTCTAGAGGCGGCACTGTAGCGTCATTCGTATGTACAGGAAATCAAAGACAAACACATTCATATTCTACTCCTGATCAACCCACATTATGTTTCTGAGGATATTTTTTTGGCACGATTTACGTTTCAGAAGGTCTTTAATATTTGGTACAAAGGATAAAGTGCACGTCTCAAACGATAAGCAGGTGATTGCCACTTATCTTGCTGTGATACTCATATTTAATATAGTTGAAAATATTTGATCGCAGATATAAGTGGAGCTAAAGACTGCCATTAAACTACATGCAAACAAACTAATCTCGGATACACAACAGCAGGGCAGAAACCTAAATAATTCCCACCCTTTTTTCTCTTAGAACATCGCTCGCGAAATTCTGCAAAGCAAGTAGTTTGATATTTTGTAGTTTGTGTGAAGCCTCACTTCATGGAAACTTCAAAAGTGCAAGACAGTGGATTTTGCTTTAAATGTTTTTAGGTCTTCAAATTGTGTCGTACAATTGCTTCAAAAGCTCGTTGTATTTTTCTATGAGAATTAACATTTCTCGTGAACACGGAACGTAAGCAAGGGAAACTGTATAAATCTGCAACTGCCAGTCTTAAAAATTAAGCACTTAACTCGAAAACAAAAATAATCGTCCGCCCATTAAATTGCGTGTACTACTACTCCGCGCCATCCGCCTCTGATTAACAGGTCTGGCTCTCCTTGCCTTGATCAGTTGAGGGCGGAGCGGGGAGACATAACATGTATAGGGGAAGCAAGCGTGTGCTGAACTGTTGAGCAATCCTGTTGTACCCTAACTGTATTCTATACCTGAAAACAATAACAAAGAAGCTAAATAAGAAAAATACTTTGTAGTTAAGATCACCATCTTCCGAAGTTGAGGCAAAATGTCTTTGAAGTAAATAAAACCTGCAACATGCCGTCTACACCGAAAACTTTCGTTATATTTTCTCTGGCGATCTGATCAAAATACCACATGCATGATAAATAAATTGTATATTTTCTAGGAATAATCTGTGAATAGCTTTTCATTCCGAATGAACTCCGTTCAACTGGTAAAGCTTAACTAACCCCGAGGAGCAAGAGCGCTTCCTGAGCTAAAGCCTACCGCCCGACCGTTGCATCCCCCGCCTCTGCCCTCCACAGACGTCATGAGTGGGGTGCTGTACGGAAGGGTGGGACGTAACCAACGCTCCGATGCTTCCCGACCAGTAGATGCGGATTTTGTAACCAGAGCCGCTACTTGTCAGTCTTCTCAATTGAGTCCTTAGCGACCTAAAGAGACTGACTACACCTCGGACCAGGTCTCACAGAGGGAAAAAATCCCCACGCCGGTACCGGGAACCGAACCCGTGTCTTCTACTTGCTAGAGCAGGAGCAATATAAGGAGACGGATTTACTTAAGCAAATAACTAACGCATTTAAAGTTGAATTTGAAGTTCAATAAACTTTATTTTTAGGATTGTTGCAAACAATGCTCCATTTAAAAGTCACATCAAAATATTTTATTTAAACTATAACTTTGGGTTCTTTCAAAGGAACTTACTTTTGTGTTAGACCTTTATATCAAAAGACATTTCCATGCCGGTATTTTTGTACAGTTTCTGAGCTCTAACTGTGCCATATAATTTGCAGTTGTTTCACTCTCTAAGCTTTGTATTTAAAACGTGCCCATAACAAGTGTAAAGGTTACAAAAGCTTTATTGTAATGTCGCCATTATGTCAAACTCGATATTGAATTTCATTTGGGAGGTAATCCGTCTGAGCAACGCTTCGGCTGGTTTCGTATCAGCCAATGGCAGGCAGGCCTGTACGGTGTGATGATTACATTTCCAGACAGACACGAGAGGAGAAAAGTTAATTGCTGATCGCAGATTCCGAAAATGGAAATCATCGTCGTGTCTCTACCAAAGCGTTATAAGAATGGAAGTTCCATTACCAGAGTGACGTTGCTTGTTTCAATACAACCAGTGCAATACATACGCGGTAGATATAATTACCAGGCTGGACAGAAATGCTTGCTTGTTTCAAGATAATAATGGTTTTCGGTACAGATGTAGGTATGCCAGAGATGAAACAGAACAGACAAACCCTACACAAGTTAGTCGTTACCATTCATACCATTTTAACAACATTAGGTTATTGATTTTAAAATTCATATTTATGAACACAGCATTGAACATTTATATTTTAATGCAATTTTTAAAAACTAAATTATTTTCTGTTTCTGCTTAAGTGTGTACCTAAGTAACACAATTTGCAAAAACAAATTGCAATATCAGTATTTTACTGTAAATACACACAATGACGACCAAACATAGTTTCGATAAAAATAATTAAGTGCGTGTGATTGTAAAACAAATATAAAACGTTCAATACATATGGCATTTCCTACATAAGTCCAAGGCGAAGATTTTGCTTCAATTTTAAAAGTTGTTTTCTAGTGCCTTGCATCTGGCAATGAAGCCATTAGCATTCAATTTTAAAAGTTCAATGCGGAGATTTCGTTGGAAATAAAGGACCTGAAATTCCCTCAAAAGAAATATTAAAAAAAAAAAAAAAAATCCGTGAGTGCGTTTCGGTGCCGGTTCAATTCCAAACTTGAAAATTAAGTTCAGCACCTTACAAGGATGGTCTCGAAATCGTGCCATTATGTTGCCATTCTAGCTCAGTGGTTAGAGCAACCAAACCAAGACCGAATGATTCGTGGTTCAAATCTCGGCTTTGCCATTAAATGTTTCGGTCTGATTCTACCTTTCCAATCTTTGTCCTACATACGGCTAGTGTAAAAGAACAATTATTTTACCTTATCGCACTATTACCTGATCACAGGCGATGAGCAGAAAGGTTATATCGACATTTCTTCTTGCCATGACACATACAATTCTCTAAAACTTCCTCAAAATGTTAAGAAGAACGTTGGTAAAAGACTAAATCCTTGGTCTCGTGTTCTCGTTGCGGCGCACAATAAAGGGGTCAAACTACCTCATACCACATACCAGGCGCAACGCGTATCAAAGGCGCTCTAGGTCAGGCTGCCTCATGCGGCTGTATGTGAGGCAGTATGTGAAAGAGTGACAATGAGCACGGCACTACGAAGGGTTTTCGAGATTATTCAAGAGAGCGTCCGGCAGAAAAGGTGAAGTTCGAGAAAGGTCCGTATTACATCCTCGCTATATAAGGAGACGAGGCAACCAGAGTAGCAGAGCAACAATAAACGAAACCAATCTCAACGGAAATACAAACATAAACTTGAATTGAGAGTAGTAGTTACAGACACGTTAGGTCGCAGCAGGCAGTTTTTTTTTACTTTGAGAGAGCGCGCGCGCGCGTGTGTATGTCTACTACGTGTGTACAGTCGTCGTGAGACAATCGGCACGCCGCGTCGCGTCGTGGAGGAAAATAGCGAAGCAGTTAATGAGTGTTAAGTGATCGTATCGTCAGAGTTAGTGTATGTGAGACAGAGAGAGATCTGAAAAAAAAACAGAACATTTTGTTTTAAGGATACGAGACAAAAGCTGTGAGTTGTAATATCACGCACGACTTAAGAGTATTAACATCAGTAAACGAAACCTGTGTTGTGCAACATTTTCTGGAGGGGAATAAAGTGACTGGAAAGTAACTGGACTGGACTTTTTTCATTTTGTAACAATAGTTTTCTTGTATATGCAGGCTTCATAACAGCATATATTATTAAACAATATGTAGGGTGCTTGGTATCACAACTTTTACACTGTATTCCTTGGGATAAAATCATCTCTGCCAATCCATCCAGTTACCTCACAGTGAAATTAATCTGTAAAGCATATATGCTGTTAACAGTTTTAACATTCGCAGGAAAAGCTTTTATATCTGTGTGCAGGTTCATTACTGTATTTAGTAGCCAATGTTGAAGAGAGTTCAAATCGTATATAGTCTCTTCTGATGATGGAACTCGCTGAAACGAAACTAATAGAATTACACTGCAACAGGCACACAAATTGGACAAGGAATATTATTGGTTTTTATTGAGCTTATAATAATACAGCAGCAACAACAATAAGCAGATATACCGGCAATCATGTAGATGATTAAATCGTTCCGGTCTGAAGTTCGGATCTTGGCAATAACACGTCAAACACAAACATGGAATCTGTGCAATCATTCCCCTTTCACACGCCCATGTGTATGTGTGTGTGGGTGGGTGTGTGATTGTTTCCACATTGAAACCGGTGCAACGAAACTAATTCGGCTACGTTTGGATTATGTAAACACGCCCCACTCAAACGCTGCTCAGTTTGTGTTCATATTATTTAGGCATTACGTTCGGTTGGATTATTTCAAGAGTTAAACGGATTGCTCTCGACAGAAGTGAAATTGAAACCATGTTTGTGTCCTTTTAATTTTCCGTGATCCCGAGACAAATGCAGGAATAGATGCCATTATTGCACGTTCTTTGCACAAACCGAATGACACTTTCCACTTCAGTTATTACCTCCTTCTATAACAATGATTGAATACTGTATGCACGCGGATGTCAAGAAAATTGGAGTTATAAACGAGAAGGTGGTCTCCTCAGCGAGCGTGTAGCGTTGCTACTTATCAAGCGGAAGACCCGGGTTCTATTCCCGGTACCGGGTTGGGGATTTTCTCCCGCTGGGAGACCTGCTCCGTGGATAGGTCACTGAGGGGCCAATTTAGGAGATACTGGATTCAGAAGTAGTGGCCCCTAGTTGGGAAGACAGCATAATCGGCAGGGAGGGACCGATGCGCTGACCACATTCCACCTCCAGTACTGCACCCTATGACTAGAGGTTATTTCACATGAATAAGAAACTACGGGAGAACGTACTGTTGATCTCAAAGCCAATATGCAAAAACTTTCATCAAATATGTTTTCACATTTCCCGAAGCATTATAAACCAGAGGTACAAACTTACATACACCATCTGGGAATCTGTTGTTTATGCTTTCAAAATAATTTCACAAAATTCAAACTGTATTTTACCTAGTATTGATTAGTCTCGTAATTATTTATTTCACCTAATGGCTATTTTAATTAGAGACAGACTAAATAGAACAAAAAAGAATCTGATCTGTTGCAGTCACATACTTTGCTTACTCATACTTCTACAAACTATTCTTATAAAACAGCGATGTCCAACGTTTGCGAAAGAGGGAAGTTTTCATTTACCTCCTTCCACTATACGCAGACTTTGCCTCTCTTTAACCCTCAGCCGTGCATTGCGTTGTAGTGGCCGGTTGCATTTTAATTTGCGAAACCACTTTCAAAACTTATGCGCTAGACATCTGTTCATTAGTGACTTCTTTGGTACTGCTTACGTTTAACAAGTCAATCAATATTTTTGGCGACAAAGTTGAAGTGCTTAGCCTTAGAAGATACACCAAGTGTAACTTACTATGGTTCAATTTGGAGAAACCCTGTTTGCAAATGGTATATGTAGAGCCATGCTCACTCTTATACACACTATTCTTGAAAATGCTTATTGCTTTAGTAAATCTTCTTGTAGGTGCAAGGGGAAAATGGGAATACACTAAGCTTTGAACGACAGAGAAATGTTTGAAATAGAAATACAACATATTACATTCACACGGCTTTCTCTACTAGCTTTTCTTCCTCTGGCATTTGTGTTTGTTAACAGTGTGTTTGCAGTGTCTTTCCTGTGTTTCTATTTATTTTGGTTATTTTTGTTCTTTATGGTATCCTAAGAATTTAGCTCTTTGTTTAAGCGTAGGTATTCAAACACAAGTCTATTGCACACGTGTAACCTAAGCCTGCAAGTTGTAGTGATAAATCGCTAAACCACATGCAACGCCGGGTATTTATTTCATCTAGTCTAAAGTAAAAATCTACCATAATATTTTTCTTTATGGCTTTATTATATGTACCTATGAAGTACAAAATAAAGCCGTTAGTGCTGTAAAAAGCAACTACAAAATTCAGCTTGTGCGGTTACACATTTAACACAGTATATAATTACTGAGGATATAGTTAGATATGGATGAGCTGCAAATCATAGCGTTTAGCACAGAATAGAGACGGATGTATTAAACCGGTTTGCACGCTTGTTGTTGGTAGACTTCAACAGAATACCATTGCAAATTTATAATTACAATCCATTTGGAAATTTTGCAGACGAACAAAACCCGCAACTTTGTGGAATAGAGCCAAACTAGGAAACTAACATGCGAAGATTATGATCATCATTGAATTTCACAAACAAATACTTTTTATTAGAAGATTAAAGAGAGGTTTTGCGTATTTGTTTTAGATGCATGTTATTACTCTGTGGTCTAGGTAGCTGTATATAAGGTGGTAAAAGCTTAGTCCTAAATAAATCTGATGCATAGTAGCACAACAGTGGCTATCCATACAAATTTGCATAATACTAGTGTATATTACAGTATGCACTAAAAAGTGATTATTGTAGCATGTTATGTTATTTATTACGCATTTTTGCTTAGAAATGATTTCAACTCGTATAACAACAAATAGCATATGAAATAAGTTTGAAATATTTAGGGAAAGCACAGAGGAATAAGTTCCGATTGGCCTAGTAATGCGAGTATAAATTACTCTTCCAAGCTCTTGTGACGAAATGAATGAATAGTGAGTGAGTGAGTGAGTGAGTGAGTGAGTGAGTGGGTGGGTGGGTGGGTGGGTGGGTGAGTGAGTGAGTGAGTGAGTGAGTGAGTGAGTGAGTGAGTGAGTGAGTGAGTGAGTGAGTGAGTGAGTGAGTGAGTGAGTGAGTGAGTGAGTAGGGTTTAGGGGCCCATCGACAGCTAGGCCATTAGGGTCCATGAATGAATATATATCTTTCACGTGACTTCCTCTGTTCTGATCTTCTAGTGTTCTTACAAAAGCTTATTGATACATTTGCTTCCTGTTAATGGAATAAACATTTGTTGAATTGCTTTTATTAGATATTTGATTGCAGGTACAAGAGAAAACATACTCTGAGGCGATAGTCAAATCTTTTAAAAACGAATCGCTATACGATGGCTTTGAAACTTAGTTCTTTTTGCATATCCACGAGGAGAGATAATTAGTTGAAAATTCAGACAAATAATAAAGAAAATATCAGATCTTGTTAAGTTTTTTGACATTAATTCTGCGTTTTAAGGAAATTTACATTTTTTCTGTAGTCAGATTTCTGCACGTTTCTTACGGTTTAGCAGTTATGTAAAAGTCTTTTGAGGACATTTCCAGAAATTTCAAGATACACATTTCATTTGTCATGAAAATATCTTAAACATATAGCACTTTAATCGAACTCTTCACAGTCATTTTATAAAATAAAATTAAAATTTTCCAGGTAAAGGGTAGTTTGAGATGGGGGAATTTTCCTGAAAATCTTGCGTCGTGTCCTTAAAGGATTCTGAACTAAAATACCAAGCTTTTTAATTACGCTCTTTACAGACATACACGCACACGCACACACACACACACACACACACTCTCTCTCTCTCTCTCTCTCTCTCACACACACATACACACACACACACACACACACACACACACACACACACACACACACACACACAGGGCCTTTTTCTAAAAACGCTCTTTTCCAGATTCAGGGGACCTCAAAACGTTATTGCCACTAAAATCTTGGCATCGAATTGCTGGGTAGAATGCGATATGTTTCTACCTTCTGCGTATTTACGTACAGAAAAAAGCTAGTTGACAACAATAGACAGCGATGATTGATGAAATCCAGTGTTTCCTTCCTTTGTTGGCTGGAGGTAATATGACGTACTAAGCGATTACATGAAATTTTATATCGGAGCAATATCACACACAGAGTGCATTGTTTAAGAAATTATGCAGTAGGCCAAACATGATTATGATAAACATTGTAGAAAATTGTTTAAAATAAGAAATAAAAAATGCCAATGTATAGGTATTAAATTGCTGAAAATATAGCTTGCTCAAATTCGAAGAGCCATAAGAGAAAGTAATTAGCTTATCCTCTCACCGCAATAAGATTCGCACTCGGGCCCTCCGATTTATTAGAGATGCTCAATGACGGAAATGGATGGCCAGCTAGGCAACTTCTATTTTCGAGCACATGTAAACTGTATTGGTCACACACGAAATAAGTGTGACTATTTTCTGGTTTAAGCCAAGATCTCTAAAATAAATGGGAGAAGAAGTACAGAACAGAGAAATTAGCGATATTACACTTAGCATAATAACTCCACATAGTTCTGTGCATTAAAAGAAAGGGAAAACAAAGCCGCAGTCGTATTCCTGCCACGGAAGCCCATTATTTCACTGGGCCGGACCTTAGCGAGGCTATACGTTAATTCCAAAATTATTTCTCTGTTTTGTTTTAGGCGCATAAAACACAATAATGGCCACTAACGGTAGCTATAAAGTATGCTCTTGAAGAAGGGGTTCTCAACCACCATAAAGATACACGAGCAAATCGCGATAAAACTAAGGTAAAGTTGCACGAAAACCAGCTCTTTCTTTACGACTCTCTTATATTCTTAATATTATAATAATAACAATAATAACTGCACTAAGAGGAACGTCCTTAAAGCTTTTTAATTTGCA
This sequence comes from Tenodera sinensis, assembly GCA_030765045.1. Classification (NCBI taxonomy): domain Eukaryota; kingdom Metazoa; phylum Arthropoda; class Insecta; order Mantodea; family Mantidae; genus Tenodera; species Tenodera sinensis. The sequence goes on along the minus strand of CM060968.1, from coordinate 96,364,385 downwards.
TATTCAAGAGAAAATTACTTTTTATTTTCGCCCCTCCTAAAAACTTTAATAAATAACGAATGAAAGTGGTGAGGATTTAAATTAAGATTTCTGTCTGAAACTTTCTCCAACGGGAATGTTTGTGATGATGCACACATACATAAGTTTGAAAACAGATGACCAAAGTTTGTCGGAATGGGGTGTTACGGGAATGAAACCATATTTTAAACTCAAGTTGTTTCCTACTAAGAGCGGGGGTGGTGAGATCCGGTCTCTCGCTAGGTCCTTTGCATGCCAACACACAAAATTAGTGTAATGTTATTGCGTCAGTGGCAGAAGGTATAACACTTTCCTGTATATAATCATAATATGGAAACTCATATGGCCTTTATTGACTATGAGAAAGCCATTTAACGAGTAATAAAGTGAAAAACTGGGAAACTATGATGCAAATAGGCTATCCTAACCATCTAATTAAAATATTGAAAAACATATGAAGAAACAGCAATTGGTATAAACATTGGAAATAGAAATTTAGTGAAGAAAATTCCAGCTAATCAAGGTGCTAGACAAGGTTGTAGTTTGCCCCCCACTTTGTTTTTAATTTATATAGATGATTTACACTGATGCCGAAATAAGCAAGCCACTTGAAATACACAAACGCTCGTAGCCTGACCGAAGCACTCTGAGGAACAAAACAAAATAGATCCACCACTTTGTTCGCAATTATAACTAACACTTCCCTTGTAACTAATGCACTCATAAGCTTTATTTGAAAACAGGAAAACTGCCCCTGACTAAAAGTCGAGTCGTTTGTAAATTGTGAACACGTGAACAGAGTATGCCAGTCAGTCAGTAAGGATTATGGTGGCTAACTTATGAGTTGCGATAACATAGTTGCGTAAAAAGGAGTGCTGAGAGTTACAGAAAACACCCTAAGGGAAAACTGTTAAAAAGTGGTGAAAAACAAATCGTGTTAAACGTATTTCACTAGCTGATGGAGTACCATCCGTGTGTACTTGTGAATGATTTATTAAACTTAACCCCAGAATATGCTGGTTTATCAGAAACCACAGTCGTGCACGTTCGCAAGGAGTTCAAAGAAACTGGCTGTGTTAAAGCTCCGTGTACGAAGGGAAAGAAGCCTAAAACAATGTTAAAAAGTAGACGAGTTTTTGAAGTGTGCAATTCGCTCTAAGTACGTAAGCTCTTTTTTGAAAACGAACCACCAGTCTGGTTAGTAAGTACACACGCATGTGTTTAACTTTCTAAATGTTAAATTGTTGGGTTTAATAGACGCCATGCATGATTGTAAACGCATAGACACCAAAATTGAAGCTGCGCTTTTAAATGGAAGCTATTTCAGTAGATATTATAACGGATCTTGCGTAAGCGACTGTGCGCGAAGTCACACGTGTTTCCCCACGTGCTGCGCGGACTAATACATTTACGGTGTTGTTGTTAAGTGGCTATCTCAGACCGGATTTACTATAGTGTGAGAGTAGAAACTTAAATTTTATGGAGGAGTTTATATAGCACCTAATTTTATGCTTTAAACGATAATGTTCACTGTTGGTCAAATTGTTTTAAGTCCGAGAGTGAACTGCAGAAAACAGTATATGAATTACAGGAAGTGTGAAAATTAGAATTTAAAATTTCAATAATGAAAATAAAACAACTGCATTTCAAAGGAACTATAGGGTAACGTCAAAAATTGCTTTAAATTACGTTCCTCTGGAACAAGTAACAAGTTTTAAATATTCAGAAACTGCTCTCACATATAAACATGAAAGTTACTATTAAAATAAATTCGCCATGTTTCAAAACATATGTGACACAATAAGCAGAAACCTGAAAAATAAAGAAAGAAAAAATACAAATGTTAGGAATCAATGGGGAGAACAGTTAATATAATGGTACTAAAAAGGATCCCTAGGTGAACGATGTCCTCTAGATCTCAAGGGAGAAAACATCCGCGAAGCCCTGGGAAGCGTTGGATGGATACACCATGAAGCCGGAACAGGTGTATGCTTACTTCTTGAATTGAAGAAGAAGAATCACAACAAGCGAGTATCGTAAACAGTGATACAGTCTACCATAAACCACAAAAATTGCTGCGTTACTTTACCTGTAACTGTTGTATGCCCATAATGTTTATAAAAATGATGTAAAAGAGTCATAATTTGTTATCTATAACTCCACACAATTACAACACAACGTAGAAAGTTGTACACATCGAATTATCCACCCTCTCCCCACCAAATGATTGGCCAAGGCGCTCAAAAACAGTCAGCTTTCCATATCAACACGTTTTAAGCATGTTTTTTTATCTTAAGCAGAGAGGAGCTTTTTACCACATTGATTCTGTCCGAACTCGGTTCTCTTTTCTCCATATATTCTGATCGGCGGAGCTCTCCAGGCGCAATAGTTTTGATTCGAAAACCACCACCGCCACCAGTACGGCTACCGCTACCGCCACCGTCACCGCCAACGCCACCGCCACCGCCACCGCTACGGCAACGGCTACCGCTATCGCTACCAACACCGCTACTATATTGTTCGGACTTCTAATTTGTGGCGTCTACCGCAACAGTAATTGCCAGCTCGGGTAGCCGAGGTCATTGAGGTAAGATTGGGAGATCTGCGGTACAAATCCCGCCAAGACAGTTTTATTCCAAGTTTACCTCAGTCTTCCTCACTAAAACTAACTAAAAACTTAGGCCAGAAACGCTTCCGTTCAAAATGTCCTCTCCCAATTATTAAATTTCATGTATCGCCAGGGTCGGCTCCCAAATTAAATACAAAAGCAGCAGTAATTGGGTAATACCAATAGCATATTATTACCAAGGATCAAATGTGTGCATCACCATACAGCAGAAGGTTAAATGGGTCTTCTAAACTTCTAAAATGGCTGAACACCAAAGCGAGCGATAAATTTCGTCAACTGTTTTACTTATAAAAGAGACTATTTTCCTTTCTTTCTTTGCTTCTTCAGAAAATACTGACATTAACTCAGTAGAATGTCTTTGTCCTTGAACGTGCAATTGTGGTGTCCTGTGGGGAGCTTCTCGGTACGATTTAGAGTAAGACCAGCAGTTGAAAATTATTGTCTACAATGCAGTTGGACTGTAAGGAGTGCCAGTGCTGCTACAATATTATCGTATGATTTCTTGAGTCCCCAATAAACTTAATTCATTTATAATATTATTCAAAGTATGATCATAATTGCTTTATGCGATAATACCTATAATGTATTAGTGATGCTCTTTCGCTAATTTGTATTGTGCCGGGAAAGAAAGGGTAAATTGCTTTAGAAGCAGGCTGTAAACGTCAGTGCGAGAGGAAAAAACAATAGAGCGCTATTTCAAGTTCCCTTGAGGTAACCATAAGGTCATAGCTAAACTCCCGAGACAAATACAATAGTCACTTGTTTATTATATTTAGCAACCAATTTTTATCTCTATAGGTCCAAGTGTGCGAGGTGTATCACTCTACTCTACCCTATCTTATCCTAAGGCTGACAGAAATAACGCTTCCAAGTTAGCTCAGTTTCGTCAGCTAGAGGCTTTTTATACAACAGCCCTTCTCACCAAAGGTTGTACGAATATTTATTGTAAAATTAGTAAATCACAACACATTTTGTGAAAACGGTCTCACTCTATAGATGTATCAGGCAGCAGGGATGTTACTTCGATAAATAAGTTCGTAAGATAAGGAGAAAAAATGAAAACACACGTCAGTGTAATCTTGTCATCTAGAAATTCAATAACATAGGATGTAAAAGGAAAGGAAAAAGTTTAAAAAATATTAAACGTTAAATCAATAAGAAGCATCCTCTTAGAGAAAGAAGAGGAAAAAATGTGGAGTTGTAAATATGATTGGGCTATGTGGAAGAGTTCTCCAACTTGATTTGCGATCAGGAAGCCAGTTCAGTCGTCGTTAGATTGGCAAGGGAGAGGGAGCTTGAGGCTTCCACATTTAGACAATCATCCATCCTTCAAGCCATTCAATTACATAAATCGATGTCACCAGATTGTGCTGCCTTCCAGGACGTATTCCTGTCGTTAGCCGAGGCACAACCTTGCTTCCACAAAACTACGAAGTTTCAACAAAAAATCCTCGTGTATGACATTTCTTTGTAGCTTTGTTCACTCCAAATCTCGTATTTTAGAGGTACTTGAGAAGGGAAAATTTAAAATTTCTTGCAGTTAGGGTTTCATTGTAGCCAGAAGTTGTTACAACAGGGAAATGTATTTGTTTTATATATAAGATTCTAACCACTGTTCTTAGCTGACTATTCAAAGCCACATCATTGTTCTTTTCACTTTCTCTACTACGTATTGTGGTATAATGGAAAATTGTTCAGAAATTTTGATTTTTCAAAAAATGCCTCTAACGATTTTTATTAAAATCCCATATGTTTAAGATATTTGTAAGGCGAATTAAATGTATATTTTAGAATTTTCTCGCTATAGCCCGTGTAGTCCTGTTTACGCTTGATGACTTTAGCGTAACTGATCAACCGTAATAAATAGACGAAATCATACCATACAAAAATGGAGATCTTGTTAAAATCAACACATAAAGGGTACAGACCCAGAGGGGGGACACCTCGCTTACTTCGACCTACACAGATCTATTGTGGCTACCGCCCCCTCAGGAGGCAAGGATGACATGACGGAACCGAAGGTGCCACACAGGGTCGCAGCTAGACAGGCCACAGAGACGCGCGGAAGTCCCCAACAAGTGCTGAGATTTCTTCATTGCGGCGCCAGACTCCGCCAAGCAGCCAGCACACCACGGGTCCGGTATCGCACGAGCGTCCCCCCTTGACAGAGGATAAGGCCGGCTAAACGCCACCTAGCACCGAGAACAGCAGTTACCATACGCAGTCAATCATGCCATCTGTCCGGCACTGCCAACACTACACGCCTGGAAGTACACCTGAAAGATGATAAGGAAATGGAATGAACGAAAATGGTGGAAAGGAAACCGTGGTATGAAATAATCCACCCCAGCATTCGCCTAAGTGACATTGGGAAACCACGGAAAAACCCATGTCAGAGTGCGCGGCCACGGGGATCGAACCCGCGACTTCCCGAATGCGAGCCACAGACGTTACCGCCTGAGCCATCCCGCTCGGTAACACACATGTAGGTAATGTCTATGCATTTTTTGTAGAATGAACCATTTGGGAGATATTCCTTGTTATTTGCGAGTTTTGCAACTTGTCCAATGTTCAAATGGAAGCTTGTTATTATTTTTTTCCCCTGGACATGCAAAGAGTATGTAATTTCAAAGCCTTCAGATAGCGACCAACTGTAAAAGAATTGACTATCGCTTCAAGACTATGCATTCCCATATTCTCCTTGCAGCTACAAGAAAATTCGCAATCAGAAAATTTCTACAATGTTTATCTAGACTAATATGAGGACGATAGAGGAATAAGAGTTTGTAAGAATAGTTAATACAAGAGTAGAGAAAGTCGTGCCAGTGCAACAGATCAGGTTGTTCTACGTGTCTTTTGTCATTTAGTAAATTTTTTTAGTTATTTTAAAGTGTTTTAATGCTAAAATTCCCCAAAAAAGGTTGTAACACCTGTATAATCTTCTCATTGTGACACTTGTAAACATTACAGTCGTATTACAATCAGTCAGATTGTAACTAGTTACATAAATAACTAATATTATGGCTAACGAGCAAGGCCATCACCATACATACAGCAGTAATAGAACAGTGGGATGAGGTATGGTCGTTATATCATACCCAAAGTATCTATGCATATATCCGTTATTAAAACAAATAGACCATAATTCTATAACCATTTGCAGGTGAATGTTCAAGATTTGCTTGACAAAAAAGTATATGTTCACGGAAATAACCATACTGATTTCTATTCGCGCCTTATTCAGAGAACGCACAGCGAGACAAAAATTAACATTACAATCCCAGCAAATCCTAGGGGATATTATCAGATTTACCACGCGTTGGAGAGTCCGTTCCCGTAAGTCTCTTGGGATCCGGACTGGTCTCCGGCAGCCGTGATGTATCAACCTGCCGCAGGGACGGCAAAAATCGGCACATATTTCCCACGGACTATTAGCAATGTTAGCCAACTGGATCTAACTTCTTCCAGCCGCATCCCAAGAACAGCCTTAATGTAATCTCCAATTAATACCTAACAATTATATGGTGAAATATGATATGCACTGTCTCTGTGGTGTCATTGAGCGTACTAACTTCCAAATCCAGTGGTTCCGGTTCGATTTCCGGCTGGAGATGGGAAATGTTCTTAGGCCGGGATTATTCCCCAACCTTTCTAGAGCCTGTAAGTATTTTAAGAGGGTAAACGTGTGTGTGTGTGTGTGTGTGTGTGTGTGTGTGTGTGTGTGTGTGTGTGTGTGTGTGTGTGTGTGTGTGTGTGTGTGTGTGTGAATTAAATGCTTACAAACCCAAAGATCAGCACGTGGGCGATGTTGCAAGAACATCTTGACTATTCCATTCATGCTGGATTATGACATCTTGGTCGTGGTATTATCGCTTTGTTATATCCCCTCCTCCTTGAGGTTCCATCAACTTAAACATTTTCTTAAGTTTCTGAACATCTGAAGTATCTATGCGCAGTAAAAACGATTAGTGGACCATTCCAAAATAGCAGATAAAGGATTTGGCAAATATTGTATCGTGAGAATATCGATATTTAAACTGCAGGAGCGAAGTCAAAATATACGAAAAGGATCAGTTCATGTGTATGGAATCACTTTCAGATGTTTCACAACGAAACAGTGGAAACACCAACTGAAGTGATTGCTGATATCATGAGAAATATCAATGTCACCCAGTAAACATAGCAGCCGTCTTCATTTGAAAATTGTACCTTCAACAATTGTAACCTTAAATAGAGCAGAACTACCTTTAATGAGTAGCCTACTAATGCAAATTTTCAATTTACATTCGTCATATATCTAGTTCCTTATTTCCCTGATTAAACCCTAAAATTATTGTTGTTCTCACAGATTACTGGCTAGTTGTAGTGCGAACTGTGAAAATGAATCTTAATTAAATGTATGAATGTTATTTTACGTAGCTTACTTTTAGTCATTATTAATATTAAATAGTATTAAATGAATTATTAATTATTCCGCGGAATACTCTAAACAAATACCACTCGAGGTTTTCCTCGTCATATGAAACGCTCTCGTGATATTACTAAAGATAAAACTGCGCTCTATTGCAAAGAAAGTAGTTTTAAACTTTCGCCAACCAAATATAGCTGGAAACATTCTCAAGAAATAAAATACTGTGTCCTTTAATCAAACTCCTTATCGAGCAAATTCGAGTACCAAAGGTAAATAACATGGAGCTTTTATGTTTAATATTTTACGAAAAGCTAACATGGTTATCCCAGATAATACTCTAAAATACGACTGCTGGCGTACAAACAGCATTCTTAAAATACTACCTGCCAACCACTGGGGAGTACATGTACGTGTGTTAATGGGTGCTTACATATATGCCAATCCAACATAAGGGCCAAATTGTAATGTAGTGCATTGGGATATAATTTAGCTAGACTTACACTACTTAAAGCGCTAGGCACAGTATAACATTTATCTTTACGAATAAAATTCTCGAAGCTTATAGCCCCATTTCCAGCTACAAATAGAAACCGACGAACCTCCGCTATGCAAGTTCGAAGAAGACAGCCCCAAAAACAGCTGCAATTCCGAACTCAAAAATACCCGCACCCATTACAAAATATCACCAGGAAGAAAATTTACTTCCATCAACTCATATAGTACCTTTTCCCATTAGGTTAAAGCAATATCTCAACGAAAACAACCGCTCCCGCCCAAAAATATCAATTAAATACCGACTCAGAAGATCCCACCTCCCAAATTAACAATGAATTAATAAAATATACTAAAGCTGCAACTTTAGGCACCTCATATCAACTACTCTCCAAAGAGATATGTGCTAGGTATCCAGATCACGTATGCATTTACACACACATTTACGGTTCAAAAACGAAATTGGTTGTGCCTGTGCAGTAGTCTATTCTGAGGACACAATTATATAATTAATATTTTACAGTTTTTTCCTCTGAACTAGATGCCATCAAGTGAGTATTTCACGATCCCAAATAACTCCCATAATATAGTACTAACTGATTCTCAATCTGTTATAATGGTTATACATAATCAAAATACTAAAAACACCATAACAGACGAATTTCAAAGCTAGTACACCCAATACTAAGGGAATCAGAATATTTTAATTCAATCTGAACCCCTTCACAACAAGTATTTTTCCAACAAGCAGACACTGTAGAATGCAAGCAAATCGTCTGCCAATACTGATACCTACCTGAGATTTCTTGCAGTATTCATGTTCACTGCGCTTGTATTCATGTTCTGCAAACATAAACTGCTGCAGCTGTTATAGATTTTACACGTTATTGGAGTTCGATAGTATGGCCAATTTTAGGTTAACTAGTACAACGAAGATATGCAAGCTCCTTAAGCAATATTTAAATTATATTCGCTTTGCGGTCAGTAGACGAGTAGACCATTACAGCAGACAATCATGACTTGTTATTGTTCTTTACTTAATTACCCTTCTCTCATGTAGGACTTACACCCCCGAGGACTTACAAGCCAGTGCCTAGAGTCAGATGCCCTTTCGGGAAGCAGAGAAACCTATGGACCGGACAGAGTGAAGACGTGGAAGCGGGTGGTCAGCCAATCACCAGGTATGATAGTGAGGAAGAGGATGATATGAAATGCAGGCGAAATGGATGATTGGAAAGGTGATGATGGAGCAATAGGCGAAATGAGTGGCGGGGCAAACCGGAGAACCCGTAGAAAAACCGCCCAGACACCGCTTCTCTACCACGAATATCACATGCGAGTCCCTGGGATCGAACCCCCCTAGGTGGTAGGCGAACGGTCTAACCACTCGGCCACGGCGCCGCCTATAGACACATTACTTATATCCAGATAATGTAAACCCCTGAGACCTTAAAACAATTATTAATTACTAGGAGCGTCGAAAATGGATGGATTGTTGTCATGGCCTTCTATGTCAAATTTACTGTGACACCGGCTGAGTGCGACTGCGCACAACACAACTAAGGCTCGGGGCCAAGCTGCCCCACCCCACCAGCGTGGCACGTAACCAAGGCGCTGAAGGTCAAGCTTCCCCTCATCACTCACGCGAACAAACACGTGGCTAACAACAATCAAGCAGCAACACAAAGAGTTTTCCAGAGTATTCAAGAGGCACCCAGCAGCCGGCTATTTGTAGACGTTCGAGACGTCATCGCCGATATAAAAGCTTGCGGATCGCGTGGAGACAGGCATGTTTTATGCGGAACCACTACCGGTGATACGTCCCAGCGAAACCCATGGCGCACTAAAACGCCTCAAAATCAAAAAGGCGGCGGGACCTGACGGACTAACTCCCCTCATGCTTCGTCACCTTCCCTTCAACGCCGTGCTCTTCCTAACTAGAGTTTTCAACATGTGCCTTACCCTGGGTCACTTTCCACGCGAGTGGAGAGAGGCTCGGGTGATATGGATCTTGAAACCTGGGAAAGACCCGGTACACCCCTCCAACTACAGATCCATAAGCCTTCTGTCCATCCTCTCGAAAGTTCTAGAGAGGATGATCCTAACCCGATTATCCCCTCTACTGACAAACATACAAGCCATCCCAGAACATCAGTTCGGCTTTCGACCTGGGCACTCTACACCTCAGCAACTGCTGCGTGTGGTGGAGGCTGCTGCCCTGGGTTTTCAGGAACGCGCATTCACCGCTGCGGTATCTCTGGATGTGGAAAAGGCCTTCTCAACCACCTGGCACACAGGGCTACTTCATAAGCTGATTCACCTGGGGCTACCCACACAACTCATTCACATCCTACACAGTTTCCTCCGACACCGGACCCTCATAGTCACAGTTGCTGGACGAACCTCCAGAATTAGGCCAATAAGAGGCGGAGTCCCCGAGGGCTCTGTTTTGTCCCCTACTCTCTTCAGTGTCTACATGGCAGACTTCCCAACTGAACCACAGGTCAATCTAGCGCAATATGCAGATGACGTACTACTATACTGCACCAACAGAAACATCCACAGAGCCTTCAACCCTATTCAAAGACACCTCCGCCTAGTCCAAGACTGGTGCCGACGATGGAGAATGTCTGTTAATCCAGACAAGAGCCATGCCATCCTGTTCACGAGACGTCCCACACCTGCAAACTGCCCCACCTTCCAACTTCGGGGTCAAAGGATCCAGTGGAGAGACACCATCACCTATTTGGGAGTTAAATTAGACAAAAGTCTAACATTTCGAGGTCATATCAGAGACCTATCAGTGCGGTCGCAGGGGGCTATTGCCTCACTGTACCCTATGCTGAAATCCGAGATGCCAGTCCGCCTGAAACTACACCTATTCAGAGCCCTGATTATCCCCTCATGCTTTACGCCTGTGAAGTGTGGGGCATGGCAGCGGGTAGTTGGCTTCTGTGGCTCCAGAGGGCGCAGAACAGAGGACTTCGGTCCATCTACTCTGTCCCTTTATCCTTCCCCGTGAGACTACTTCACGAAGCCTCATCTCTTCCATTCGTGGAGGATGAAATTAGGCGCCGGGCAGCAAAATTGTACGCCAAATTACCCAACCACCAAAGCGTCCTGGTTAGATCTCTAGGTGATTATGACCCCACAACACGCCGCTTCAGGTCGTACAGGGTTCCCCGTATGGCTTGCGGGTATATCCCATAACAAAGTAGTTTACCCATCAGCAGCAAAAGCTAAACTACAAATAATCCCAATAAAGAGCTATTCGGTTCAAAAATTCAACCCACCATCAAAATTCAAAATTTAAAAAGATCGAAAGATCTTACAAAATGTTTAAACACTCTTTATCTCCACAGAATGCAAACATTGCTGAGTTCTGTGAGTCATCAGCTAAGGGGCAAATTAGCCTCCTTATTATTTAAGCCATAACCTAAATTTAAAAAACAACACCCTTAACCACCCTTTACCAAAAATTCTACCTGCGGTTAAACCCTATTAAGGGTAGGTACGCAGAAAAATATCGTCGGGCTGAACCACAGCCTGCCAGTATGTCGTCGTCGTCGAGACAGGCACATTCTCGCGTCGTCGTTCGACCAGAGCGGACGTGATTTGCTTCTCACTGGTGGAAAGACGGTATCCAGAAAGCTGACTCGCCGGAGCAGGAGATCCCGTGCCGACTTGGTGGAGTGTTGTGGTGTGCGTCGGTGGATTGCACGCTTCAATCTACGGACTAATACATTAATTAGTCACAGTACAATTTGGTGAAGTTCCTAAAGGGGCTTGGCAAGCAAGCTTTGGAACTCACCACAGGCTAGCTTCCCGGAGTGGCATAGAAAGCTACTCAGGTATTTCCCTTTTCTTCCTACTCTTTTGCTTTATTCTTTCTTTTCTTGACAGACTTTCAGACTGACGACTTACGTGACAGCGGGCTCACAAGATCCTAGCCAAGGGTTGACGGCTTTATGCCTGAAACCTCGAGCCGAAATGGCTCGCAAAGGCGCCGCCTTAGAGGAGGTGCGGTCCTCTGTGAGCAGCCGGAGGGCAACCGCGCTTACTGCCGATGATGGACAATTACCTTCGACATCATCCTCATATAGATCTTTATCACCTGAAGCAGTGGAGCCAAATAGGAAGCGCTCCAAGACCGATACGCAAAAGCGTAAGTGCTCTACTCCACGCCACATACCCATGGCAGATTTAGAGAGCCTGGGTTCAAGCAATCCCTTACCTGAATCTGACTCCGAGTCCGATATGGAGCTGGGGGAGTTTACGGTTGTGGAGAACCGTAAACGAGGAAAACAGACGCCATCACCAAATATGATGCAACATGCACAGGATGTTGAATCATCCATGATGCAACATCCTCAGAATGTTGCATCATCCCAAGCCAAGAAGGGGCCAAGAATTCCGCCAATCATTGCGGACGTATTCCCTAACCATGTTAGGGTAATGCGTACATTGGCCAAACACCTCAAGTATACTTTTGAGGCAAAAAGGAAGCCTAAGAGTGTCCATATCCTTACCCACAGTTTGGGTGATTTAGAAACTGCTAAGTTGGTGTTACGGGAAATGAACATAACGTTCTACTCGTACTCACCACAACGTCCACACATTGAGCGTCGAGTCATCAGAGGCTTAGACTCAGAGTGCACCCCTGATGAAATCAAAACTGCACTTAAAGAAGAACATGGCATAACTGTCAATTCAGTGGCACAGTTGAAGAGAACCGTTAATACCGAGGGGGGTATTAACAAAGTTCCTATGCCACTATTCTTGGTAGTACTTGACAAAGTACTTAACCAAGAAGTACAACCAATTGACACAGTAAGGAAACTAATCTTCACTGTAGTCAAAGTGGAAAGGTATTATGGCAGAGAGGGACCTGTGCAATGTTACCGATGCATGGGGTACAATCACTCCAGCATGATGTGTGAGCGAAAGCTTACATGTCTGCGGTGTGCAGGGAACCACTTGCTAGAGAACTGCCCTAAACCTAGGGAAGAGTGCAAGTGCGCTAATTGTGATGGTACACACGTAAGTGTGTACAAAGGATGCTCCACAAGGAAAAAGATCATAGAGAGCCGCCGCAAGAACCGCCCAGATGATCAAGTGGTTCGCCCAGGTGTGTCCTTTTCCAATGCCTTAAATAAGGCAGAGTCCACTCTGCGTCGAGTGGAACAAGAGGCTGCTACACCAAAGAGCGATTCCCCATCAAATTCTGTGCCACCACCTCCAGGTCCTATAGAAAAGGCAATAGTGCCTAAACCCCCTGCACCAAAACCACGCAGGAAGAGGAGGAACAGAAAACCTAGGCAGAGCAAATCTTCTGCCCCCAATGTAACTTCGGAGCCACAAGCTCCTGTAATAACTACAGTCGCACCTGTAGAGGCAGAGCCTATATCCGAGGTTAGGGATATACCCCCTACCCCTATTCCACCAATGCCTAACACGGCAACATCCTCCTCCACACTAGCGACTATTTCGCAAAGTGACCTGGAGGAATTTAGCTCTTTATCCTCATGGTTTGGGGATTTAATAAATAAGGCGTTACCCGCTCTGAGAAACTGTAAGATGCAGTTGAACAACCCCAACCTGACCCCCATGCAGAAGCATTCCATCTTGCTTCAGACACTGGAACAGCTCTACCCCAACTCCGCTCAATAATGGCTGGAAGACATGTCCGGAGACCATTTAGAGCTGCGATTTGGAACGCAAACGGACTACCGAGTCATTACCCAAATATTTCTAATTTTGTACAGTATTTCGGAATCGACATTCTGATGGTCTGTGAAACTCATTTGGATGCTGCCACCAACTTCTCCCTCCCTAATTACGTCACCCATCGGTCTGATAGGGTTGGCCGACAAGGGGGAGGTCAGCCATCTTTGTTAAGAACCATATTACACATAAGCCTTTCCCTCTTCCACCACTTCAGCATGTAGAAGCCTGTGCTATTAGGCTATCTTTAGGTGGTCTAGATACATTGCTGATAGTGGCATATGACCCCCCTGATCACCGCTTCTATGAAGCAGATTACACGGCTTTATTAAACCTCCACCCTGTGGTCTGCATTGCAGGTGACCTAAATGCAAAACATGCCAACTGGCATAGTCGTGCCACCAATGCGAAGGGGCGAGGACTATTCCGCCTTATAAGCGGTAACCCAAGCCTCATAGCTCATGGACCGAGAGAGCCCACTTTTCATCCTGCCCGAGGGAGACCGGACGTGCTGGATATTATGGTCACTAAAAACTTTAGATTCCACATAGACCTGACGACAGTCAATGAACTGGATTCTGACCACGATCCTGTGTTAATCGACACCAATGTTAACATGTCAGCATTGGTAACTCCTGATTGGTCGTATGAGGTAGACTGGGATGCAGCCGTCCTTGAACTGAACCAATCAGTGGATCCCAGACCGCACATAAATTCTATCGAGTCGTTAGAATTAGCGGCAAATGCATTCTCCCGACAAATATCAAATGTGATACGAGGGCATACTTACCGCATTCCTTGCAATACTCCTAACCCCACAACCATCCCAAACGAACTCCGACTGTTGCTGAGAGCTAAGTCAACAGTTCGGAAGCTTTGGCAGCGTTTCCGCCATCCCAGATTGCAGGCAATTTATCTGCGATTTAAGACCCTGGCTAGACGCCTCTTACGTGCACATCGCAAAGAGGCCTGGGAAAACACCATGAGGAACGTAAACCTCTCTGAAAAGAAGCCCTGGCGGATAATTAAATCCCTGAGAAGGGACAAAACGCTATATCAGCATCCTATACATGGCACTCGCGGGAGATTATCTTTCGAACCGCAAGAGAAAGCCACTGACTTCGCGGACTATTTAGAGTCCCAATTTGAGCCCCGAGAGGACATAGAAGACGAGGACTTCTCAGAACTAGTTGAGGCAACGGTGGATTACCTCTATGAGGATCCTCCACCACCTCACGAGGCGACTCGCATACCAATTGTCACACCAAGGCAAGTTTCCTCGCAAATTAGGTGTCTCAAACCCAACAAATCCCCTGGATATGATGGTGTTACGACACATATGTTACAACACCTGCCTCGCAAAGCCATTATCCACTTGACGAGAATTTACAATGCTTGCCTGTATCTCCGACACTTCCCTACTGCTTGGAAGGAAGCGAGGATGATTTGCATATTGAAACCAGGCAAGGATCCCAAGTTTCCATCAAGTTACCGTTCTATTAGTCTACTCCCAATAATTTCGAAAATTTTTGAAAAACTTCTACTGTCCCGTCTAACTCCTCTATTTGAGGAAAGAAGGCTCATTCCGGATCATCAGTTCGGGTTCCGTCACTACCTTACAGCTCCTGCGTCTTGTTGAGAGGGCTGCCCTGGGTTGCCAGGAAAACTTCAAAACTGTCGCAGTGCTTCTGGATGTGGATAAGGCCTTTGCAACAACATGGCACCAGGGCCTACTGTACAAACTTAGAGATGCAAATCTCCCCTCCCCCTACCTGACCCTCATAGCCAGTTTCCTTCGTGACCGCACTTTCAGGGTGCGAGTGGAGGGCAGGTTATCAACTATCAGACCAATAGCGGCCGGAGTACCGGAAGGTAGTGTTCTATCGCCACTGCTCTTTGCCGCATACATGTCTGACTTCCCCGTTGAACCCAGCACTGTTACGTGCCAATATGCCGATGACGTCCTCATACTGGCCCGTAACAAAAATCTACGTTACTGCCTTCCCCCATTACAAAGACACCTAGATGCCATTGAGAGTTGGAGTGAAAAATGGAGAATGGGAATCAGTCCACAGAAAAGCTCGGCTTTTGTGTTAGGCAAAATTCATTCCTGGAGACCAGAAAGGGACCTGACACTTGGTCAGAGGAGAATCCCTTGGGTCAACACAGCCAAGTACCTTGGTGTACAACTAGACCGAGGACTTACCTTCACCAAACATGTCACAGCTAAAGCTGCCCAAGGTCACGGAGCTCTGGGAAAGCTCTATCCCATCTTTAGGTCAAATATGCCTACACGACTTAAACTACGCATTTATCGTGCGATCATCCCTCCCCTGATCCTGTATGGATGCGAGGCATGGGGATTCGTGGCTCAAACCACCATCCGCAGACTGCAAGTCGTGCAGAACAGGGCCCTTAGGATGATCTACGATACTGACCGTGGATTTTCTTCCCATATTCTCCATACTCATTCTGGCATTCCATATATTGTGGATGTTGTGCGAGATAGAGCCCGCTCTATGTATGCGAAACTTACACCACACCCTAACCAGCTGGTGAATACCCTGGGACAATATGATCCCCATCTTCCCAGGAGGCGCAAAAGCTATCGTTTACCCAAGGATGTCTTGGGCTAATTAGCTTCGCTGCTTCCTCCTTTCACCAAACATTCCAATGCATTCGGTTTCTCGCTAATTTGACACTGCTTGACTTGCTGGTTAGACAAGCTGACCTTTGCTAAGTGAGCAGAGGGGCATGGGTGCCCCAGGATGGGTAGACATTCTAACTGGCACTCATGTCCCTAGTCTATAGCAAGAGAGAGTAACCAATCATCACCATTGGCTGACACTGACAAAAATAGCTTGTATAATGACTACATCTTTCATACCTCACGGGTAAATCCATACTAAATGGATAGGTACCGTGGGCATATATCCCGCTCGGGTAAACCCGAGCGACCTGATTTGGCTCTTGGCTCTTGGCTCTTGAGACAGGCAGTTTTTGAGTAGGTCAGTGTGCCTGTGAGTACGACACAGCTGTGAAATATACATCACGTCGAGGTGAAGAAGGTTCAATCAGTGTTGAGTGATTGTATCGTCGGATTTATTGTTTAAGACATAGAATGTGAAGAGAAATGGTAAGAGGAGTGAGTCATGGCTACAAGAAGAAAAATTTGTGAATTTTAAAATACGAAAGACTGTAGCCTGAGTTAATTTCAGTAGAAAAGAACTGTGTTTTTGTGCAAAAGTTCAGAAGAAAAATGCAGTAAGCAAAAAAGAAATGGGACTGAATTTTGTCGCTTTTGTCCTACTGGTGTCAAATTGCCTTTTGTTACAGTACAGGTATATTGTTTTCCTCAATAATAACAGGTAAGAACAAGCTGACCAATTTTCTTCTTCTCTTAAGCAACATAATAAAGTGTTTGCTTTTAAACTCAATATTGTGTTCAAACTTTGAAACACGAAATACAATAGCTTATATTAAATAAACTAATAAGAAACTAAACCCCTAAACGGTGGAATCATATCGTCCCTTTTATATGTTTACAAATACGAGAATTAAGAAAATACATTTTAAAATTGTACATAAATACTTGTAAGATCACCAACATTTTCTTTATACTTCTGATCCTAGAGGCGTTAGATATTGCAACGCTTTATATTTGCAAATTGAAATTCGCATATTAAACAGCAAACTTTGCTGTTTTTGTAACTTACAAAAAAATACTGTCTACCATTCTTTATAAACAGACGTCGCCACTAAATGAGGCGTGACGGAAGTAAAGGCAAAGCTGAACAACAATGAAGAAGAGGGATGGCCTGTGGAGTGAGGCATGAACGCCTTTCAATGGAGTGGCTCTTTTGAGCCTATCCTGCCCATGCCTAAGTAATCTATATTTTCTCAAAAATAATACATTTCAAAACCACACAAGTCGTGCTTTCAGTGTCACAATATCATCCATATTATGAAAATACGAAGTAAGATATATAAAATAATACCTACATAAATACAAAGCAAGGTTTCAAGATGATTAAAATAAAATAGTGCTAGCAGTGTTTATGTTTTTAATCTGCAGTATCCTTCTAATATTATCTGCATAACACACAAGATTAGCTTTCCCATTGGCACAGCGGCTTTCTTCGCAGTCATTCTGTAAGTTCGAGTTTATACTAATTGAGCCACGTAACAATTTGCAAGACAGCTTGCCAATTTACACACCAATAAAGTCTTCATGTGTTCACTTTATATTACATGCCGTTCTGTCTACATTTCATTCCTGTCACTGAGTGTTTTGTGAGATACGCGAAGATATATAATATTGGTACTGCACAATTGCATGCAGCGATCAATGTTTACATATTCGTTTTAAATTGTACTTTGCCCAAAGGTATAAACTGAAACCGACTGACTTCGTCACTGTGTAACCAACGAATATGAGAAAATAGTAAAAATTTTGAACAGAGAAATAGGTACTCCTTACTAAAAAACTTATCTTGATTCTATAATCACAGCTTTTAACTAAAATAGATGTTAAATTAATATAGCTTTCTACAAGCAGGTCTTTTATTGATGATAATGATTAGTTAAAGTTCTGTTCGGAGAGACAGAGACAGACAGAGAAGGACAGAGGGACTGCTTAATCGATAGAAGCTGCGGCTTGCATTCGAAAGGTCACAGCTACAAATGACATATTGGCAAATTTGAATTTTTTTTATCTCGTGGTTTCTTAAGCCGTCAAGTTAATTTTAGGTGGATATTTCAATGTTAAGAACGAAAGCTCCAACCGCAGAATAAAGTAAACAGAAACAAAATATTATATTTTGTACAATGAGGCTACTGTGGAACTATAGGAAGAATACTAGTCAACGTGGCGCCAAACCAGAGAACAGAAGACGTCTAGCAGTAAAGGTGAAGAAGAAATCTGTCTGATGTGTGCACTCCAATGGCCTTCTCCACTCACTCTTGTGCATATGCACTATTCTTAAAAACACTTATTCCACTATCTACTTCATGTTAATCGAGATAAACGTTTGTAAAAATTGTAGGTACAGTGGGGAATAGGGGCTTCAGCGATAGTCACATTTTGTAGGAACTCGTTGCTATGTGATGGTTTGGAAATTCCATTCTGTTTGCATGCCCAGGGTATAAAAAACGAATTACTTCCCAGTTGAAAAAAGTATAAGGGTTGAAAAATTCAAACAACGAAATCTTGCCAATTTGTAGGATGCGCAGAAGACTATTTCGTAAACGTACAGTTACGCCTGTTGCAGGGCGACAGTATCCGTATTACAGACTCCAGTATCGAACAACGTCTCGAGGTGTGCATGTCAGAGGGAATGAGTGAGAAGAGCGGTTTGGATAGTGGGAGCGGCAGGTACAATGCGAGGGGTGAAACTGGCATGTGGCTTTCAATCCAGCGTGGTGACCCGACTTTATCCGAGTAGTACCAAAGTTTCGCGCAGATTTCGTTGGCACGCTTTCGTTGCGATACCTCTAACAAGGATATCTCAGAAATGGTTGACTCAAAAAAAAATAATAATAATAATAATAATAATAATAAGTCCATGTTTCATGAAAATATCTTAAGCAGGTGGTGTTTTATTCAAAATCGTTAGAGCTATTTTTGAGAAAATCAAAATGTTCAAAAAAACTTTCCATGTAAAGGGATGTCGAGTTGGGAATTTTTGGAAAAGCTTTGATTTGAATTCCTGGAAAATGCTGGCTGAACTTCAATACCATGCTTCGTATTTAACCAATTTTCGTTTGCCAGTTATGCAACTCGCACACATACGCACGCATGCACGCACGCGCGCACACGCACGCATGCACGCACGCACGCGCGCACACGCACACACACACACACACACAAAACACAGTCCTAAAAATGCTTTAATGGGATACACGGAACCTTAAAACGTATATTTCCAGTGCAATTTCGGCATCAAATTTTTGAGTGGAATGCAATATTTTCTCTGCCTATGTACGTAAGACCATTGCAGTTTGGCCATATATAGGCGTATTTTGCAATACTTATTTTTACTTTCTCTATTACGTATAGTAGGTAGGGGAAGTATTGTATTCGCCCCAAAATTTCGATGTCGAGATTTCACCGGAAATATGTTCTGAGGCCCCTTGAATCCAAAAAACGTTGTTTAGAAAACGGTCCGTGTGTGTGTGTGTGTGTGTGTGTGTGTGTGTGTGTGTGTGTGTGTGTGTGTGTGTGTGTGTGTGTGTGTGAAGAGCTTAACTCAAAAACCAGAAGTGTCAGTTAAAACCAATCTCGATATTTAAGTTTAATAGCTTTCAAGGACACGATACGAAATTTTCAAGAAAATTTCTCCTCCCTTAACTACCCTTTACATGGAAAATTTTTTCGAAAATTTTGATTTTCTCAAAAATGACTAACGATTTTGATTAAAATGCATATATTCAGGATATTTTTATGATAAATGAAATGCACGTTTTGAACTTTCTAGCTATAACCTGTGTAATCCTCTTTATTCTGGATGACTTTTGCATAACTGGTAAACCGTAAGAGATGGCCCAAATCTTACTATACAAAAAATGTAGATTTCGTTAAAACACCCAAGTTATGTCTGAATGCAGTTTTTTGTGGAGTGAACTATTTCGGAGATATTCCTTGTTATTTGTGTGAGTTTTGTAGCACTTTAACTTTTGTCAAATAGGTCGTTATTCATTTTTTGATCTATTCGTCGTGTAAAGAGAACGGAATTTCAAAGTCTTCATATACCGACCAGCTTTAAAAGATTTGACTATGGTTCAAAGCCTACTGTATTCCCATTTTGCCCTTGTACATACATAATTTCTACAAATGTCTATCTTGATAGACATCTTGAAGATAGGGGAATTAGAGTTGGTAAGAATAGTTTGTACAAGAATAGAAAAAGTGATGTGAGTGTAACACATTAGAATTTTTGGGAACATTAGCACACCAATGTCTCAATTCCAAATGTTTTTGTACCCGTAAGTGCATAAGAGCACCTAGCATAAGACAAGATATAGAAAACAGAAAGTATATACTGCAATGTGCAGTATAATGTGACCCGTTTGCTGCAGCTTAAGTTACAGTTGGATCCACCTTCGCATTGAATTACATTGGGGCATTTGTGACATTATACCACAAAAACTCGAAGCTGATTTACATTTTGACGCTTATGTGACTGAGGGGAATTGTGTGCAGTTCCCAAGCGGCCTTTCATGTCGCGCCTTCAGCTGTCAATGAACACTGCCAATCTTTCAATCGACAACCAATTACAGATTTAAAAATTAAAACCGGGGACAAAGCAGATGCCAATCAGCCCTGTTTCCAACTAATTATGCTCATATTGCTCCCTTATTGGCGTGCTGACAGCCCGAACATAAAAATGGCATAGGCAATACGGTGCCAAGCATTCGCTGCTTTGTTGATATGTACTAAAAAAAAACTCGCTAGGGTTGGAGCTGACATGACCTTTCGGCACCGTGAAACGTGTTTCTTTTTCAATGATAATGAATTATAAATAGCAATGAAGTAAAAATTTGATCTCCAATTAGAGGAGACAGTTTCAAATTTTTAACGTTGTATTTGAACATTATTCTTGGCAACAAGATATTGTGTCAAGTCAACCGGTGACCCTGTGGTTTATGTCTGACTTGTGTGTATTATTCAATGTGATATAAACTGTCAGATATTTCGTATTGGTGTTACTGCATCCCGGTGTAACGGGAAAGGCCCATTTGAAACTGCAAACAGCGTTCTCCTGTATCCACTGTCGACTTCCTTGATGGAACCATGATTCCGGTTTAAAATAAGTGGGAACTGCTAAAAATCCTAATTTCATAGACATTAAAGAGGTTAAGTAATATATCCAATTCTACAGCGAGGAAAAAAGGAAGTGGCTGGAAAAAGAATACTTTGTAGAAGCTATAAAAGTAAATGATAGTGGGTAGAGAATTTCATGTGAATGCAACACAATTTTTAATCTGCATCAAAAAATAAAGCTTTATAAAACTGAATTAAAATAACCCACCCATTCTAAAGATGAAAACATGTTGTTTTCTGGAGACCACATTGCCCTTTGACAACTGCTCCCTGAACCAAAATTAGACAAAAAGTAACAGATGAAACTGTGGTAGGTTCCATGTAGTCCGCATCTCCAGGGCGTAGCAGTCTAGCAAACGAGAACTCCAACAACAATGGAAATTCATTCGCTCTATGTGTGCAATGACATTTCACGCCGACTTTGACAATAACTTAACAGTTATACATTTTTGAAATCTGCTTTACATTAACTCGACATAAAAGACATCTGTGTTCATATCTGACTGAAACAGGAATCGTAAGACGTTTTTCTTACACCTATTGTTAAGCTCCTCATTGTTACAAGAACAAAATGCATACATCTAAATCTCTCCTAGATCGGTCATGCACATTATGGCTTTGTTATTCTTTTCTGCTACTGTTTTCCACAGCAAAAAAAAAAAAAAAAAAAAAAAGTCCTGAGGAATGTGGAGGGGAGATTACCGATTAGACAGGGTGTGATACCCTGTTTATGATACGAATGATAGATCAATTACAGTCTATTCAAAAACATGTGGCCAACAACTGGCACCTTTTAGTTTTGTCGAGAATGCCTTCTCGGTTTTTGTATACTCAGTAAATTCTATTTATGTACATCGAGCGATCCTGTGTTCGCAGAAGTGTCATATAGTGATGTCTAATATGTATTTGAAGGACAAAATTGTTCATAGTGAGGCGCGGCCAGTGGGGCGCATGTTTTTCTGACTCCTTGAGCAGCATGCGTTCTCCGTCATAGACAATCCTTACCGCATTGTTTCTATTGTTTCTCCTGTCAGAGACTTTCCGCTGGCGAACAGTACTTTGATCCTGTTCCTAACATGAACTAAATATGACATTTCACTACAATTTAAACATAATTACAAAATAACTTCAAACGAGTCTCCAACCATTTTAACAAATATGTGAATCTTTTAAATATGAGGCCATCTAGGTATATTGTCACAGCACTATAAGATGTGCAAGAAACTACAATGCTTATTTTCGGACCAAACTCTCACCTTAACTTTACACCTTGCATCGGCTTTTGTTTCTGTAATTTTGAAATAAAGTGTTCTCTACAGATACCTAAGAAGCACACCAGAGGCTTTATTTTAAATACTAAAAATATTTCAGGACGTGAGGCAGAAAGGTATGCTGCAAAAACAAGTAGCTTTCATGACATTACAAAACCACGGCACAGTCATTAATCATTCAAAGTTGGTAGTTTTGCTTCACACTGAGTTTCCCTTTTAGCGTGGTGAGCGTGGCACCCCTGCTGCTGCCTGATTATACAGCCACTGCACCCTTGGAGCGACTCTTCTTTCCAATGTTAGGTTAGTAATTACCGCAATATAATTACAGCACGCGAATATCAAAGGTGCGTCGAATCAGAGAAGCTTATGTGCTTCCATTTTATGCATTTTTTCCCAAACAAGAGTCAGTGGAGGGAAAATGGAGATACTTTGATTCGGGTTTCCTTTGACGTTGGAAAATTGTGAATGATGCCTCACGTCTATTCGAGAGTTTTGCCTCCTCCTCGGAGCGGAGAAATACGAATTTTATACAAAATGAATGGGATGGAAGAAGAGAGGGGATGTGTCTGCCATAGTGGAATTCATACATATTTCAATGCAGGGATGTTGGTTTTCTACCAGCTCGAGGGGAAATCTGTTGATCTATATCTACTGCACTCCTCTGTATATTTAGTGCCAAGTATTCCAGTCGATCTCCCCCGTTTAAATAGCAAGACTTATATACTTAATAAAAAAACAAGTATGTAGTGCAACATGCTTAACATGTCAAAAAAAAAAAAAAAAAAAGGAGGGAGAAAACGTGGATACGGCACTTCACAAATTGCTTTATTACACGCTTTCGGATGTTATAAGCTCTTTCTTACACGATGTTATGTGCTTGAGGATGCTTACATGAGACAGATTCAGGTAGCAGAAAAGTGTTACGGAAGAAATGTATACCGGCGGCTCCCCCATTTTCAATATTTCTCCTTTCGTTTTCATTTGCTGATAAGACAGCTAGTTCTGTTAAATGTTAACATCACTACCTTTCCATGGAAAACTGCGATCAATTTGACTCCAATCCCATTCGCATTACGATCCGCGTTTCCATGTTGAATTCAATCCAGAATGAGATCGGTTGGATATACAAGGCTCAAGCATAAACGATTCAAGCTTTCATTTTGGTCACTTGGTTTATGTTGGCGAACCTGTAAAAATATGTTTTCTGCGTATTTTAACTAAGTTTTGAGGTTAGTGAATGCTTTTAGAAGAATATGTTGCGAAATTAAAGAACAAAAGTGGCTTTGTTGTGTTTTATTACTCCACTTTCGCCTACGAAAAGAAAAAGAGCATTCAGCCTGTTACGAGTACAGTAGAAGTTAGCATCTTTGGCGGATTCAAATCGATTTGAATAGGTAGGTGTATACATGGAGCAGAAATTCGATCCGATTTCACTTCTATGAGGACCAGATTCAAGGATTCAGTTCGATCTGAATCCGTATTTCCATGCAGTATTCAATCCGGAATTAGAACTCAAATCGATTTCAGTTTCCCATGGAAACGTAGTGCATGTTCCTTATTGCCTTCATGAGGATGTAGATCTAGTAAGCAAATCAAGCAAACGCAAACGGCATTTTAATTTGGCATTATGATTAATCTAATACATATGTGTATACAAAACTAAAATCTGAAGATTTCTTTGTTTGTACTGAGTACAAATCTCAAATTCAAACGATTCCGATCAAACATTTTGCAGGTAACTTGAAATTTGATATTCTGCACCATCACATCCTCCTTCTTCTTCTGTTCCTCTTCCCCTCTCTTTGCAAGAAGAAACGAAAGAAAGTCATCTGTATCCACCTCAATGAGCTAGCACATAAGCAAAACAGACAGCTGACAAACGCAATACGGTTCATTTCTTCATTTTTTTTCCTGCGTATTCTTCGTTGTGTATTTGCATAAAAGAATGCAAGTGTTTCAGCATAATCGTATATTTATTTACTGTAAGTAGCAGCAGTTCCTGTGGTGCTCAAACAATGCAACATAAGTACAGTGAGTTGCAAGGTCACGACGAATTGTAGATTTGTGCTAACAAGAAGACAGTTTTGGGGGATTCAGTTTTAAGGGATATAAAGTGACAGAAAAAGTAACGACTTATGATTTGCCACAGTATATTAAATATATATAGGTTAATTTCGATACATTCGGGGATTGTATTCCGATGTTCGGATTATAGTTTCTCCATTAATGTATACGATTACGTTGTACTCCTTGCGCTGTCTACTACATTCTACTCGTACATTCTCTGTCTGTCTCTCCCTATCTCTCTCGCTCTAGTTGCTTATACACCTATCGCGAAACGAGGCGACCGCAAGTTATCTGCCACATGGACAGACCGTGACATTGCGCGCGTTCAGTGACAGCACAAACAACTGGGCTCACTGCCTACAGTGCAAAGTGTTTCTCGAGTATGCTCATACTCAGAATAAGATACCTCGAACACGAAAACGCAAATATTCACTTATTGCTGAACTTGTACAAGAATTTGGGAGTGAATACTTTAATGCAAATGGTGAGAGCATTGAACGTAAGTTATGCAACAACGTTATCCACTGTACCTGGCCTCCTCTGTATTGTGATCATTGTTTCCTGTATTAAGGTTCGCTCCCTACTCATTATCAATGAGCGAAAAGAAAGCAATTTATCTTTATCTCAATGAGGTAATAGCTAAACAAAGCAAACAGCTGAGAAATGAAATATCAGTTCTTGTTCCTCCTGTTCTACTTCTCTAGATTTTAAAGTTTATTATTTTCAGAAAAAGAAATTTTGTCAAAACATCTCAACATGTAAATTGAACATTACGAATAAAAGGAAGAGGATGAGGGCTACAGTGCGACAGATATAGGAAAAAGAAAATATTGAAAAGAGGGAAAAATGGAGACACCAAAGGAGGAGTTAAAGAGAGGGATTAAGGAAGAGAGAGAGAGAGACATTAACATCTATATTTAACGCATAAATGTGAGCAGAGGTGTGGTTCTTCTAATAACACCGGCCTGCGAAGATTTTGCGGCACGGAATATTTTACATCATAATGGTCAATTCGATGCTCTAATTTCGAAAAGAATAGTTTTTGCGTATCACGTACAGATTTTGAACACTTCTGATTCTACACAAAATTGAAAGTTCGGTACGCTAGTATTAACATCACTGCATATTCGATTTACAGCATGATTTATTAAAACATGCAAACATGCTAAATCACATGACGTCACATTGTACCGACGTCTATCTCTGTTTACAGGTAATGTTGAACCTATTTAATAAACATTTATTGAGCAATACATAATTAGGAACCTATCTTGGAATCCGCAGTCCAGTTTTAAACTTCTTAGTTGGTCTCTTTCGAAACCGTGTAGTGTTGTGAAAAAATGGCAAGCTCGAGTGGTATCTATAATCCTAAGCATTTGTTTTGTCTGTGGCTGTTATGTGATAAAGCAACAGCAAAGAAACACTACCGCATTTATGAAGAGTTTATATCTGGCCTATTTTAAAATGAAATTAGGAGATAAAGACAGGAATTTTTCTCTTCATATTGTGTGTAAAAGTTGTTTAGAAAATCTAAGGCAATGTAAAACGGAGTTCGCTCATCTATGTATACCCTTTGGTGTTCCTAGGGTATGGCGTGAACAACAAAATCATATCAATTACTGTTATTTTTGTCTGGGTAACATATGTGAATTCAATAGGAAAAATAAGGCAGGCATTATACATCCAAACTTGCCATCAGCAATTAGCCCTGTGCCTTATGGACCTGATGTTCTTGTTCCATCAACTTATAGCCAGAATGTAGTAGAGTGTAGAAGATGAACTAAATTGATCCGCAGACTTAGAAGATAACAATACAAATCCATAGAATCAGTCAAAACCATATGATTTGGTATGTGATTTGGGTCTTACCAAAGAAAAAAAGAGAACTTTTCGGTTCAAGGCTGAAAGAAGATAATCTTTTAACATCTGGAACAACTTTCTATTGGTAGACTTCGAGAAAAAGAGTTCAACAAATATTGTGTAAAAGAAAGAGAACTGCTTTATTGTTGTGATGTCCATAACTTGATAAGTCGTCTTGGAACAACTTACGAAGCAAAAGATTGACTGGCGTCTGTTTAAAGACTCGAGTAAGAGAAGTTTGAAATATTTTCTGTTGCATAGCAGCAATGTTTGCTTCGGTTTAAACAGCTCACTCTACATTCCAGTACCAACATTTGTGTATTGTCCTGGAAAAAGTTAAATATAATAATCACAAGTGGTTCGTGTGCTGTGATCTTAAGGCGTGCAGTATTTTATTGGGCCAACAGGTAGGGTACACAAAATTTCCGTACTTTTTGTGTGAATGGTATTCCAGAGCCACAGAAAGACAACTGGGGTGAAACTAATCGGCCAAAAAGAAAAGATTTAGTGCCACGGAATAAAAAATGTAATAAATTGCCAGCTGATTAACTCACACAAGGTTTTGCTGCTACCCCCATTGCATATCAAATTAGGGATAATGAAGCAATTTGTCAAACCTTTGGACAAAGGTGGTTGTTTCCAAAATCTCATTCAGAAATGTTTAATGTTATCTGAATAAAAAGTGAATGAAGGCATTTTAACGGCTCACAGATTCACAAACTCGTGAAAGACGTTCGTTTTTACAAATATTATGAAAGACATAGAGGTTCAAGTTTAGCACTCATTCAGCGAAAATATAAACAAGTTTTTGGGCAATGTTAAAGATAACCAATATTAACACATTGTTGAAACGGTGCTCCAAACCTTAGAAGCAATATGAGCTAAAAATTGCATTTTCAGCATTCCTCAGGACCACAAACGCAAATCAACTCAGCGTTCGTTCGTTTTCAGCAAATAATAAGGTATGTTTGAAGTTTTCTAGTCCGTGTGCACTGTTGCATCTGTAGAATTGAGATTATTTCTTTGTTTGAATGATTTCATGCATTTTAAATTGTGCTTAAAAACCAAAAACAAACTCTAATATTACATGCTTCCTTTCTGCATGACAAAAACCGGTACATGGTATGAAAAAAATGGAAAGCAGATTTGAATTCAGCATACCGAAATTAGATTTAGAGAGCTAATAAACCCCGTGCCGCAGCAAAAAAAAGTTTAAATTCGCAGTCCGGCGCAACTGATCAATAGAGCCAAATCCAACATAATCTCTTAGAGACTAACGAAGACAATTATAAAATAATTCATCATATTCATTAATTAAAAGGAGAGTAAATGTTCAGCATTAGTACTATTTAGACTTTTTGATCATTATTCCAAAGACTCTCGTCTAACACTCAAAGTGGCCAAATGTCACTTATGTGAACTCATTTTACCTATCGAAAAATTTGTATTTCACACTGCTGCTCTGTTAAGTATAAAACTCAACATTCTCGAGGTGCAAAGGACATGCACAGGCGTTCTTGGCATCTCATAATACTTTAGTGGCAAATATAGAGCTCCGGATATTGCATACTAGCATCAATAAACTAAGGCTTAAAAATATTGAATCTCTTGCCTTTAAGCTATGAAATCGTTTATAAAAATAATTTGAAGGTTCAATGGAAACCGATGTCTCTGCTCTTACTTCTAATCAGCGATGCCCTAACTTGGGTCTTAGTAATTCTTATAAATCACCTTATTGCTTCACCTCAACTCCTAAGTTTTGTCCCTGAAGCATTTCCCCTTCACTCAGGTAACCAAACAGGGTTGTTTCCGAGTCCCATGGATCGGTGAAAAGTAGGTGGGGACAAATGTGCCCTCCCTTCTTTCAGATAAGGTTGGGCATCAATGCTTTTAATTATCGAGAATATCTTCAGGAATAAAGACATATAGGAATTCCGAAGCAGTTGCCTTAAGAAATGCACACTCAAACATAAAGGTACCACAAAGTTTTCTGTAGTGATAATGGTATGAGTGTGTATAGTAGAGGCCAAAACTCATTGAGAAGCAGGTAAATAAAAGCCCGAAATGCCTGCAAACACCAAAAGAGTACAAGGGTTTGTTATCTTTGACTTTCCTGGATCAACCTTATTTCCTTCCGTCCTGTTTTTAATGCTTAGAAATTCAAATGTCTGTCATAATTACCTATGAAACGACTTAGAAGATTGTAAGTTCAACAACCCTGTTTTCATATTATTGAGCAGAGTGGCCTAAAATTCCATATTCTGCATCATATATTAAGCAACTCTCTCTCTCTCTCTCTCTCTCTCTCTCTCTCTCTCTCTCTCTCTCTCTCTCTCTCTCTCTCTCTCTCCCCTCTTGTAATAAAATTTTTGAAACCGTTTTAATTAATTCACAGAATTCCAAGCATGTCTTTCCGGAAATTGCGACAGTGAATTTTTAGGTCGAATGTAATACTTCCCCAACCTTAGCAAACATCAGAGGAAGTAAAAATAAAACAGAATATTATTGAACTTACAGTGAGGGGGCACAAAACTCTTTGTTACATCTAAATTTGTTCCACACGGACAAGATTTCAACTCGGACCTTTGTCACATAAAGCAACTGCTCTAAAAGAAAAGATCCCCCAACAAAAACAATTTCTGGAACAGAACTTTTATTGCTCTTGTAGAACACCGAAAAACTGTATTTCTGTAATTCTGCAATAAAATATTAATGCAACAGATTCAAAGCAAAGCAATTGTAACTCCTGCCCACGAACCATGTACAGGAAACAGAACGCCCTTAGCCGACAATAATAATAAAATATTTAAGAATGCCTCTTACGCGAATCGGGGATGAAGTCTATTGTAACTTAGTATGAGTATACAAGCACAAAGTAGATACACAAAATAGGGCAAAATTGAAAAACTCCTTACATATGCAGAAAAGGAAGGGAGATGAGAAAGAAACTAAAGTAAAAAAAAAAAAAAAAAAAGTACTTCCCAATAAGATGGAACTCGGGCTCATTTTAAAGTTTCAACAAGAAAACAAGGAAGAAAGATACATAGCTTTCTTCAGTAAAATGAAAACTTACTTCTTCATGAGGCCACCATACAAAATTCATATAACCCTGAAAGGAGCAAATATTAATAGTTACCTGAAGCTGCAAAAAATGCTGCAAGGAATTCAATGCAGATGCAAGTCATTTATTGCAAAATTATTTAGTGAATTAAAAAGTTAACGTCAGTAGTAGTTTACGATATTGATGCATAAAAAGGAACCTTTAGTGCAAACAGAATGTCTAAAAGTGGAATAGTGCATTTGCTACAGATTACTAACAACGCACATTATAGTACAAGGTCGGTCAATGAATTTAACAAATCAAGGAAAACATTTTAATTGCCACTGCACCTTCGAAAGCTCTTTATATTGGTCTTCTTCAAGAACTACCCTGTGAAAAACATTTCTGGTTATTGTATATCTGAAGCTAGACAAGGAACCTACATGGTTGAATTTCTTACAGCACTTGGGTGCCTTAACAAATCCTTTCAAGTCTCTTATCACCATACAGCAACCCATTATAACCTCACAAGTTATAAATACACTAAGGAGAAAGCTTTCTAAACCCACGTAAAGATATTTTTTGTTCTGTGACAAAAACTAGGAGTTCTGGCATCATAAGTTTCTAAGGCAAGCCTCGTTCTAATTTATAGGACACACGCACTAAAGCAGTCATGATCATAGTCACTAAGCACATCTAACACATAGTATACCAGAAACTCCCCTGACTGAGACTTGAGATGCGATAACTAGCACATAATGGCTCTAGTGTTTAGTTCATTTAAATCTCAGTTGAGATCAGTTTATCAGAATGAAAAGTGGAACCGTGTGAGAAGTTTTCAACAATAAATGTCACTTATGAAAATCATAAAACTATGCTACACATTTTCAATTTCTCTGGGTTTAAGTTGGACGTGAATGTCGCTAATTAAAGGATGTTGACACTGAATGTGGACTTATGTCCTATCATATTACTAATCAAGAAGTACCATGAAAGCACATTATAAGAGACACTGTGTATTACTTGGCAAAGCGTTGAGGCGTATTGACCTTGGTGATCCAGCGCTAAGATTGCTTCTTATCTTGTTTATTGGAAGAGCAAAATATCAGTTACATGAAGTATAGTCAGTGATAAAACACAAATGATATCTCGCGCCTGCCGGCATATGAGACTTTGCTGTCCTGGAGATACGGTTTCATCCTAACAGAGTGTACATATCCAATTCGCCGTGGTGGTGCGATAAGCTCGCATAAACAACTGGGCAGTTTTACATTATTTCCGATACGCTTCATGGCTTTGCCAGGTAGTACTATTCATGTGTTTCATATGATTTAGACTGTGTTGATAAGTCGCTCTTATTTCAATGTTCACAGTGTCTTATTCGACATATACGGTACTTTACGTATTGATAAGTGAGCATTAGTATAGCGATTTTGATGTGTCCCACTTCAGTCATCGTCGTCATTAGCACTATTGCACCTATAGGTCTGTTCCGTTCCCATTAGAATTGTTGCCTTCTTGGGAGTCTCAGACCACCAATATCTCTTCCTCCTTTTGGACCATACTGGAAAGCTATCTTAGGAAACGATTCTGTTTTTTACTTTCTCTACCGGCAAGTAGAGGAAGTATTGTATTCCACCCAAAAATACCATGTCGAGATTTCACCGGAAATATATGTTTGGAGGCCTCCTGAATAAAAAAAAAGCATTTTTAGAAAAAGGTCTCTCTCTCTCTCTTCTCTCTCTCTCTCTCTCTCTCTCTCTCTCTCTCTCTCTCTCTCTCTCTCTCTCTCTCTCTGAGTGTGTGTATGTGTGTCTGAGTCAGTTTGTGGACAGCATAACTCAAAAACGAAAAGTCGGTTAAAAACCAAAGTTAGTATTTCATCTTTCAAGGATGCGACAAGAAGATTTTGAAGAAAATTGCTCCACTCTAAACCTTTACATGGAAAATTTTTCGAAAATTTTGATTTTCTTGAAAATGGCTCTAACGATTTTGATTAAAATGCGATATATTTGAGATATTTTTATGACAAATGAAATGTACAGTCTGTTCACCAGCTCATGGTCTCTGAGAGGAATACAACAAGTCGCTACATCAGTAAATAATTCGATGAGACAAACCCACACACCCTGGAAGAATTACAACAAAATTCCGCCAGGAAATTGTTAGCATTTCTCAACGTGAACTATGGTGAGTGATGAATAGTTTCCTAAAAAGGTGCCAAAAATATATGGACAACGACGGTGACCAGGTTCAGCATCTCCTTTAATAGCATTGGTAAGCAAAGCCTTTAAAAGTAATTTTTAAAAGGTTGTATGGTTTCATCCACGCTGTTTCATGACAGCGGCAGTCAGCGACAACACCGAGGACGGATACAGGCAAAACACAGCGCAGAAGGTTCGGAGTCCTTTGGATCACCCGAAAAAATTAGAATTGTTTGGGAAGGTAAACGTGAAATTAATTTTGGAAGCAAAATTTAGATAAGTTATTTTTGGCAAATTTGAAACTATTTTAGCTTAATTAATCTGATAGGTACCCTTAAATTAGTAACATTCACGCACTCGCATTCAATTGGCAAGTAAAGGTTTATCAACAGCCCAAAGGGAAAAAAAATGGATAGAAGTTTTGGAAGGCTAAAACTTTAAATTAATCTTAAAAGCGCCAGTAAGAAAGGTCATTTTTAGTGTTTTGTTTTTACTTCCTTTCACCGCTCTATCCTTAATTGCTCTGTACCTTTAAAACAATAAGTTATTTCCAAGCTCTCACATTTAATTGGCCAATCAAAGACTTCTCCAACAACTTGGGGAAAATCAAGGTATTGGAAAGCTAGAACCCAAAATTAATTTTACAAGCAAGAAACAAGGAAAGTCGTACTTGGCAATTAACAAACATCTCATTAATTAATCTACTGCCTTTAAAATTTACAAAGAAGGAACTGTTAATATTTGACGATTTGTTTCGTAAATGGTAGATCACGAGTTCAACGTCTCAAAATAAGTTATTCACAATCCATCAATTTAGAGTGAACTAAAGAACGTTTCAATCACAGTTACTCAAGCCATACATACTCCAACGCAGCTGCACACCATACAGTAAAACAGAAACATCAAAACCACACACAACTGTGCGTGCGCACTCGCATAGAACGGAGCTTAAAATAAATATTGTGTTTACTCGATGTAGCATTCAAAGGTTGGCCAGCCGCGCATTTACTGTTTGACCTAACAGCGGCGTCGTGTTTATAAAAGAAATTAATTTTTGAAAATAAATAGGTTTAAAATTTATTCAAGATACGCTAAAATAATTATAAGTATTAACCAAAGCATTTTACACATTATACGAATAATTAGTTATTTTGGGTACTCCTGAGCAAAACGGCATTAAAATACTCTCAAACGCCGTTTTGAAATAGTTTAGACAGTATAAAGGAAACTACAGAGTTGATGTTTCATGCTTGATAAATATATAGTTATTTCCCGCTTCCTCCTAAACATATTTTCTTAAAAACCAAAGTTCCTTTGAAACGCGTATATTATGTTCATCACTCTTGATCTTATCGGAACAATGTGTTTGATATCATTTACTATGAGCATCATTACGTGAAAGAAAAAAGTTATTTTTAATGATTAACTTGTAAAAGTGGCCCGAAATTGAGTGACTGAGTAGATATCGGAGGGCATTCCGCACTTATCCCGCTGATTCGGAGTTTGTACGTCGTACCACGGGCGGAAAGGGATGAGATAATACTACAGCGGCCGAAGTGCCACAAGAGACACCCACCATGGGCAGATACCCACACGTTTACAAGTGGCTCCCCTCGACGCGAGGTTCGCGCCCGGAGCGTGCCATCAAGCTTTCGACTGGTGCAGCGCCACATCGGCACCGAGAACCGTATTTACAGAGCGCCACAAGGAAGCGCCACCCTCGCCATGCAGCCGACACACAACCCTGAAGTCGGATGGAAATGATATGAAATGAAACGAAAGAACAGGAAATTCGGAGACGTGCAATTATCCTTCCCAGCACTCACCTGGTGACCCGGGAACACCCCAAAAAGTACATGGGTCAGGAAGCTTGGCCGTGGGAAGGTCTGGAATGGTAATAGATAAACATTTGTGACTGTTACAGTTGTGTGCACAGCTGGTGCAGTTTATGGGATTTAAACCCGAAGATTATTTTTAAAAACACTTTTGCAAGTTTTCATAGAGGCATCAGAATTTACGGCTGCTCAAAAGCTAGAAAACTTCATAATGTTCAAATACGGGAAAACAATAAAAGATGAGTATTTTGCACATGCTGAAGCACTAGGTTTCGATGTATGTTTTACGCCCTAGTCATTTAATGCAATATTAGCAAATTGTAGAAAATAAATCGTGAAATAATTCGGCATCCATAGTTGATATAAACGAGACGTCTTCCTATTGTGACGCCAAGTGCGGTGCAGAACAAAGGACGGTCGGGGATAAGGTGCTTCAACCACATACCAGGCCAGCGATCAAACAAAAGCGCTCAAGATCAGGCTGCCTCAAGCGACCGTTTGTGTGTATGCTTAACAAAGGATTGCTGGAACATTCGACAGGCACCCGGCGGCCTACGTGTTTGTAGAAATTCCAGAAAGGACTGTGAACTCATGCCTGCTACATAAGGAGACGAGGCAACGGGTTAGGAGTGACGGTTACAGATATGAGTCGGTCGGTGTATCAGTGAATGCGAGGCAGCTGTGTGTATGAGGGTACGTGTCGCGTCGCGTCGAAGTGAAGAACCTTTAATGAGCGTTGAGGGATTGTATCGTCAGAGTTAATGTATGAGAGATAGACAAAGTGAAGAAAGGCAGTAAAAGGACTGAGTCAAGGTTCCCACTCACGCAGCGAACACGCAACTAAAAACAATCTAGCGCAATTCAAGGGGTTTTCCAGCACATTCGAGGAGTATCTGGCAGCCGGTTTGTCTGTAGGCATTCGAGAAATATCTGGCTATGCCATCGTCGGTATAAAAGCTTGCGGAGCGCGTGGAAGCAGGCAGTTTATGAGTTAGTTAGTTAGTGTGTCAGTGAGCGCGAGATAGTTGTGTGTGTGGTACTGTCGTCGTGAAAGACATGTATCGAAGTGAAAAACTTTTAATGGGCGTTGAGTGATTGTATCGTCAGAGTTAGTGCATGAGGGACAGAGAAAGTGAAGAAAGACAGTTGAACGACTGAGTCAAGGTTACAAGAAGTAAACAGCTGTGAGTTATGAAACATTGTAGACTGTGTTAACGTCAGTAGAAGAGAGCTGTGTTTTTGTGCAAAAGTTTAGAAGAAAACTATAGGAATAGAAAAGTAACTGGACCAACTTTGTCATTTTGTCGCACTGGTGTTAGGAGTGGGATTCGTCGAATTGTCGTTTTGTCACAATATTGAAAAGAGCAACAATATGTTTATAATGGTAGGATTGTACAAAAATCCATATAGCTCTCCTGGGTATAATCCTGCATGTAAGGAAATGAAAGGCTACATTAAGCAGTACTGCACCTCAAGCAGAACTTTCCAAAGAACAAGGAAGAACATGCATGCCCTCCTATTATCGTTTTGGAAATCTGGCTCATTTCTCACACTCTTCACGCTCTGTGTGGAAGGTTAAAACAACTTTCACTTTTCAAGCCGAGTTAATGAATAATTAAGTTGGTCTTGCGAAGATTGATAATACTCTTAATCAATCTTTCCCCCGGCTAAGTGTTCATTACCACAAGCCGCAATTAATATGCAAGAGGTCGCTTGTTGATCGCTAACAAAACTGGCTAGAAGCGTAACAGATTTAAATGGGGCTGACTGGCATTTTATGATTCGTTCCTCTGATCTTTTTCCTCATCACAGAGAACATATCCCACATTTTTTATCTTAAACTACAGTATGGTCAAACTTGATGTTCCAGGTGTTGAAGGTAACGTGATGGAATATTGTGAAACGTCCGATGATACCTAAATATACCAAAATGCTCAACACTTGGTTTCTCCTATAATTCGTTCCTATTACTTTTGCCAAGGATTCGCAATGGAAATCAAATATAAACCGGATATAAACATCAAACCTTGTAGTCACGACATGCGATATAAAACTGGTACAAATCTACAGAAATGGCAGTGTTTGATATTCCTTTTCGCTTCGGGGAATAGGAGAAACGTTTAACCAGAACTCGGGGAATCCTAGCAGCCCGCCGCAAAAGTCTCCAACCAGTAAAGTAACTGAAATCAAGTCGTACGGTATGTCGTGTTTGCACAGCACCTAGCCGCTAATGCGACTTTATCTGTGCGGTATTGGAGGTTGTCTTTGTGTTGTCATGCTTTTGTGTCCTGGGCAATGGTTTCTTTCTGTATACCTAATTTAGGATACAGAAAGGGGGCAGGAATAGGTGTTGGGGTAATGATGTGTTAGAAGATGGGAGTGGCATTACCCTTATCCAAGGGCGTCCTTGGGTAGGCGGTAACCTTTCCATCTTCGAGGTGCTCTGTGGTCGTATTGACCTAATGCCCGTACCAGCTGATTGGCGTGGGAGTTAAGTTTGGAGTGCATGGTTCGGGATCGCTCCCTTACCAAGTCCATGATGTAGGGAAGTCCTGATTGGTTGTGAAGGATGTAAGTCGGGAATCTGCGTCCGGTATTGTATATCATTCTTAACGCCCTGTTCTGCACTGACTGCAGTTTGCGTAAGGTAGATGGTGCAAGTCTCCAACTAGACTAAGCTCAAGCTTATATTGAGCAGTAGGTGATCCATATCGCTGGCCTACTGCTCCCAAGGTCACGGGTGCAAACACGGTCCAGAGCGCTAGTTTTAAGGCCCCATTAGTAGATTTACTGGCATTAGAAGAACTTCTGCGAGTCGAAATTCCAGCATTCCGACTGCACTGATGTTATTCTAGCACTTGACAGCATCGTTAACAAACAATAGTGTATTGTGCACTCATACGACTATTTATGCTGGACCATGAGTCAAGTTTCAAGCATTTATAAAATGTTGTTTATATTCTATGCTGCATGTTATTGACATTAGTGTCCAACATTTTAATCATGTATTTGTAATTCGATTGTACATACGAGAATAGATAGCCTGCAAAAGTAACCCGGTTTTGATTAACATTGGGTATTTATATGGAAAAAACGCGCTGATTTCGAAAATAACAGTTTTTCCACAACAGCTAATATTTTTGTGCAATTCGAAATTTTATTAATTGAGCTAAACACTAGACCTATACAGTAATACGTATGTATGAAGCTATAGGTAATTATGATTATTATGGGTCTATAATGTTATAACTTAAGATGAATAACACTCATTGTGGATCTTCAAAGCGTAAATACAGTATATTTGAAAAATAAGTCATCCCTTATGTTGTTCTATTCATACAAATGGTATTTGCATAGATAATTGGAATAAGGCTCTTACAGCTTTCTGTGAGGTTACGGGCAAATCTATCCTCACGATTTATAGAAACACATCTAAAGATAGTTCACTGAATTTCAGTTTTATGATCACATTTAGTTCAGCTAGCTGGTGTTCTCTTCCAAGTTTGAATACTTTCTAAGTGTCGCTAAGGTAATCCATGAAAGGGTTCCAGGTCCAATCATACATCTACGAGGATACACAAGAAAAGTAATCACCGAGAGGGGTTCCAGATATTCGGAAATTAGTGGTATAACATCTTCGCGCTTGAATATCTGGGTAGAGAAATGAGACAAATGAGGAAACACATCAATAGGATCATCTTTGCAAACATGAAGAAAATATGTTTTTTGCACGTTAAGCGTTTAGTATAGCTAAATTGATGTAAACATAGGTAACTTTTATGATCCAGGATTCTTTTTTAAGAAAATTGCACAGTGCTATTTTATTATGCCCCTTATAGGAAATCTGAAGCGCTTCTCAAGGTCCAAGCTCTCTGTCTATTACTTTATCCCACTACTTTACCCCCCCTGACTTGCGTGTGTAGGAGAGAAATGCGGTTTTGTCCCGTGGTTTGCCATATGTTGACAATAATGCCAAATGGAGTGGGCGTTGTTTACTGAAGTTGATTATACTGTCACGCCAGGAACATTCAATTCATATCCAAGTATTTCACGATAAAAGAACAGTGAGTTATGATAACATTTGGACCTTTCCTTGCACGAGTGAAACAAATCCTTTAACTGATCCAGTCGTTGAGAGAGTGCCACACATCAATGTATCCAGGCTAAGTTCGTGGAGTACCTGAGGCGGAAATAAAGCTATGATTGATTTACGACTAATCATGAAAGATTTTATGGTATCAGCGGAACCGCTCTTACGAGATGGTGCAATCCTAACGTTCCTGGGAAATACTGCTATATAGCAATGCCAATTTACATAAGAGACAGAAACACCGATGCAAAGCTAGTAATAAGTAAAATTATTGCAGGCTTTAAGGGAAATTCTGATGCGGTACAGTCACAACATTTTTGTTATCTTTAACAAACTCGCAGCCACAATACTATAGCAAAATTTAAAGAATTGTCCTTTATATTTTTCCTTCCTAATTATCACGTAATTTCATGTATCCCCAGTATCAACTGCTGCCATAAATAGTAAAAGTGGAGTTACACAGTATTCGGAGAAAGACCCTGGTGAAATACACCAAACAATTCCAGAGTGTTAATCTATCACCCGGTTCCTTAAATGTTTATTCAACAACGGAAAAGTGATAGACCGTTATGCTTGTAACGATTCAGATTCTTATGTGACAACAAATAATAACGATACATCTGCTTTTGAAAAACAAATTAAAAAAAATTAGCAAAAGTTTAAAAACACCATTCAATAGATAGTATTTAAATAACTAAATTTCCAAGAAACACAGTTCTTAATAATTTGGAGAAATTTCAATAATAACCGAGATATTGAAGACTACTGACTTCGCCTCTCACAATAACCCAACTATAACCCAAATTTTTGGAGAAATACCTAAATTTGCTGGAAACAACTTAAAGTGTGACATTTACCCCATCAGTTTAGTTTACACGTATGCACACTCGTACGCGTGCGCACACAGACACACACACACACACAGACACACACACACACACACACACACACACACACACACACACACACACACACACACACACACACACACACACACACAACCAGGTAACTATTCAAATGGGAATTCGAACTAATAAGAGGGCCACTGAAAACTAGTATAATACACGAGTAGTAGGCGGTAAATGCCCAGAAAAAAACAACATACTTAATTAACACATAAGTATAAAAATGTTTTCCAAAAGTAATATCTAAATTTTAAAATCCTATGAACATACTATGACACAATTACTCGCTTGGTTATCTTTCAATTATTGTTTATTCCTTAATTTCCATTAATTACATCAGGTACGGCCTCAGTCAAACAAGTTCACAAAAATACACTTCTTTTTAGTTGTTTTTACACACAGCTTTCAAATCATGTTTTATAACTGGCTAAAACGAACTGCCTTCTAGCAACGTGACGTCAGCCCATGGAATATAAAAACCCGGGAATGCTTCCCGCACGGAAGCTTGGCGATTAGTGTTCTATAAGCGTTCCGTGACAACGCCACAATACGTTCAAATGTCAAGAAACCCAGCAAATAATGATAAAAATATATCGTAATAAAACACTAATACTCCGCAAAAAATAATTTTTATCAACATACTAACCCTTGTAAGGACGGAGTTTCATATATAGGTACAAATTGCTAACAAACTTCTAAATACGTTTTAAAGGGCATACAGGAGGAGTAGTGTTGCAAATCAGAAATGAAATGTGTGGATAGTGAGCTTAAAACTATAAAGGAAAAAGAAAGCATATTCATGCGCAAACATCTACATAGAAATTAATTGGTAGCTGTATTTAGGCCATATCAACTGAGTTACCACTCAGCTGGAATTAGGCTGTACCAATTCTTTTGCATGCCAGGAAACCTAATCACATGATTGGAGCATTACAGATTCAAATGTCATGCTGGTAGGGGTATCAAACTCATAGCGTCTGTCTCTGTGACTCAACTGTTCCCAAAGTTGTGGGTTCAAAATGTGCTTAAAAACGAGAGTAGATTTCCTGACATGTAAAACAACTGTGGTACGAAATTCCGACACATTTGCGGCCTGATACTGACAGCGTTGTTAAGAAAATGAAAAACCTTATGTTCTGCCACTGAGGCTGAAAACGGAAAGAAAAAAAGAAAAAAAAAAGTACGCAATCCATTTTACTATGCAACGCATTACGTTCATATATTTCTCTAATGACTTTTCTTTTACCTATTACGTTCACATGGTTTTCTCTAACCACTTTTCTTTTGCATATTACGTTCACATGGTTTTCTCTAACGACTTTTCTTTTGCATATTACATTTACATGGTTTTCTCTAACGACTTTTCTTTTGCATATTACGTTCACATGGTTTTCTTTAACGACTTTTCTTTTGCATAACGTATTCACATGTCCTTCTCCACTCCCTCTTCTACAAACAATTCCTACAATGTTCTATATGTATGAAATAGAAATGCCTTGTATTAAATTCACATGGTTTTCTCTACTCACTTTCCTACAAACATATAATTTTTACATGATCGACATAGAAATGCAACAGATTACATTCACACGGCTTTTACTATTCGGTTTTCTTCCTGTACTGCTTGTAATTATTAACCGTACTTTGGCATAGCGTCTTCACCGTGTTTTTATTTATTTATTTCACTTATTTGTTGTTTTTATAGTATCCTAAGAGTTTAATTAACTCCATGCTTAAGGGTACTAAGTAATATTTTTGTAACTGTCACCAAATACCATTGGACAAGCGCAACATAAGTTCACAAGTTATAGGGATAAATTTTTAAACCATGGGCAACGCTGAGTATTTCAGCTAGTTATTTATAAATCTGAAAACAGCTATACAATCCCATAAATCGCGACAACGTGTTTGCATTTTATTTATATAAACCGAAAAGCAAGAATGTATCTACTGCTAAGAAATATTTAGCACCAATAAAGCCACTATCTTTTGAAGTAAACGCAAGGAAGCATGTAACAAAAGCATAAAACACAGAAGAAATAAAGAAAAACATTTTATAAGTTAAAAAGTTGGACGTTAACAGTGCAGCAATATCAGTTTTCTACAGCACTGCTGTTCGCCACAGACATGTGCACAATAAAAATATCTGCCACTGCAAACGTCCCTTTTTCCCTCCCAGTGCACCAATCAACAGCCAACACTACCACCTCAAAGCGTAATTTGCAATATTTCACGAAAATTGCACTATATCCTTATCAAATTGCACAGTAACGGCACTTTTAAATTACTTACGGTTCCATTCCCCCGTCCGTACAATGGTTGTAATTGCGGCTTCAAATTCACGTATACTTTTGAAAACGACGTGCGGATTTAACTGCGAAACTTTTAATGAGACCGTTTAACTTTGTTTTACGGCTTAAAATGTTTTGTACTGAAACCCAAAAGTACAATACTCGTATGTCTGGGCGCGCTCAGATAGTTTCTGGAATTACTTTAGCCCTGTAATGATATTCTGAAATAAACTTCTCAGCACCAAAACTTTGCAGAGTTGGTATGTATGTATGTGTGCGAAAGAGGGAGGGGGAGAAATGTGCTGGGGAGTTCTCGGAGGGAGGTGTACAGTCTCGTAGTATGGAGAATCTGCAGCAATCTCGAATGGAATAAATAGCAGAAACAGATTACGTATCCCTCACTCATCCACTATCAAAGTTCAAAACTCGACGAATAAGTGCACACTCGAAAGTAGCCATGGAACATAAAACCGGATCAAATGCAATAGCCCCTTCTACTGCTTAGAATAGTAGCACATGCTTCTCGTCATGTGTTAGGAGGGAGTTAAGTATACAGCGAACTACCACCTACATATCTACATCTATAACCCAAATTTCACTGGTAGTTTTCATTTTGGAGGGATGATACTATACTGTGCATGCTGGAATACCCTAATCTAACTTCGTATTTTTACTTTCTCTGCTACGTATAGTAAGTAGGGCAAGTATTGTATTCGACCCAAAATTTCGATGCCGAGATTTCACCGGAAATATACGTTTTGAGGCCCCCTGTATCCAGTTTTAGAAAAAGGTGCGCGCGCGTGTGTGTTGTTATTTAAGTTTAATATCTTTCAATGAAGCGACACGAATATTTTGAAGGTAATTCTTTCACCCTAAACTACCATTTACATGGAAATGTTTTCGAAAATTTTGATTTTCTCGAAAATAGCTCTAATGATTTTGATTAGAATGTCATATGTCTAGGATACCTTTGTGGCGAATTAAATATACATTTTGAATTTACTGGCTATAGTCTATGCAGTCCTGTTTACTCTTGGTGACATTTGCATAACTGGTAAATCGTAAGAGATAGACTACATCTTATTAAAGGAAAAATATAGATCTCATTAAGACATCAGTAGAGAAAGTAAAAATGGGTAAGCTTATTGTATTTCTTGATACCACAGAGTGAACTATTCAGTTGTTAGTTCATACCTTCCTCTAAGTAACAGTCTCTCATAACAGACTCTCAAATGTCAGCGTTATTTCAGAACAAAGTCAACCGTGCACATTTCTAGGCCGCTTAAGCGTGCTAGGAAAAGGTCACTTATATGAGAAAGGCACTTCCGTATGTTTGCACGAGTACTTCAGCACAACAGTGGCGCAACAGTGTAGGAAAAATAATTGCCGATTTGGTGAAAATTTTAATGAAAATTGCCATCGGGACCAAAAAAGAGACTGATGAATGATATTCTGACAAAAGACAGCGTGACACATGCCGCTCCAGAAACCAGTGTGACAAAGACAGTTTCAGCCACTCTTTCTGTCACGTATTTTCCTTAAAACTGAATGAAAAACACTCCTCTTTTTCATCATTAACACAATCTACAATAATTCATCATGAGCTTGCAACCCACACAGCTGATCTTGCCGATAGTAGCCTTGCCTCGTATTTCACTGTCTTTCAGTTCTACTCTCTCGTCTAACAAAATGCTTCGGGTTTAAGTGAAAACTTCTTCACGTAACAAACAACTCCAACACGACGATTAAATGCCTACAACTGCTTCTGACGACACTCAAACTCTTTCAACACTGCACACATGTACACAATTCAAACTACTGCTGAAGCCGTCTCGTTCAACACCTAACGACTGATTCTCTGCCCGGACTCCCTCACTTTTATATTCTCTGAAAAATACACCTTTCCTCGAACTTCTCGCAAATAAGCTGGCATTCGAAAGTTTCTCGAACAGCCAGCAAACGCTTAATTGTCACCAGGGGCGCATTCACAAGCAGTGGCATGAGGTTGTGTGAGCTTGGGCGTCTTTGAGGCACGCGGCCGCCGTCACAATATATTAAATAGAGAAGATGATCAGACCCCTATCTCTCTCCGAAACTGCTTTTCTTACCACGAACCAAGTCGGTAGAGAAAGTATTACATTCCATCCAAAATATGGGCATCGAGATTTCACTGGAAATATAATGTTTTGATGCCCCCTGAATAGTACAACGAGGGTTTTAAATTAAGGTCCACTATGCATGCGCACGTGCGAGCCATAGAAAGAGTTTTGGAAAAAATCCCCTACGGCAAGCTACCCTTCACATAGAAATATTTTCCGCTGTTCTTTCATTTCCTCAAACATGGTTCTTAGATTTTTCTTAAAATACCTTAGACGCACTTTAAAATGTTCACACAGCAAATAAAATTAATTTCCTAGAAATAGCCTGTATATATAACAGACAAACAGTAAGTAAAAGACAAAATCCTGATTAACAAAAATTCAGAAAGAGGAGTACCTCAGGGTTTGGTACTAAGTGTCACGCAGTTTGCTATAGCAACTAACTTCATCTGGAAATGTGTTCCACATGGAGTTTCATCATGCTTATTCGTGGACGACTTCGCCGTCTATTCTACTTCTCAGCGCACAGTTTTTGGAACGGCGCCTGCAACAATGTTTGGACAACCTTCGAGAATGGAGCTCAAAAAACGGCTTTCATTTCTCAACTGAGAAGTCAATCTGCGTTAATTTCTGGCGCCTTAGGAGACGATTACCACTTTCGCACCGTTACTTCCCTTCGCAGATGAAACGCGCTTCATGGCGTTGATCTTGGATAGGTGCTTAGTTGGTCATTGCATATAGTACAGCTAAGAGCACTCTGCGACCTTTCCCTGACTATCTTGTGGGTGCTAAATGGCAAATCGCGGGGAGCGGATTGGACAATTCTGCTCCGAATGTATCGCCACATAGTTCGATCCAAACTAGACTATGGATATACTGTTTATTCGTCAGCACGACCATCTGTGCTGAG
Source organism: Tenodera sinensis (assembly GCA_030765045.1). Lineage (NCBI taxonomy): Eukaryota > Metazoa > Arthropoda > Insecta > Mantodea > Mantidae > Tenodera > Tenodera sinensis. The sequence continues at coordinate 96,320,717 of CM060968.1, read as the reverse complement.
AAGATTAGACGCGGTCCTTAATAGGGGCATGTGCATTGCAATACGAGCTTTCCCAAAATGCCCACTAGTGAGCATATACGCCGATTGCGCAGAACCTCCTTTGCATAATCGGCGTGAGATTCTCTGAGAAAATCATGGTTGTGCGCTTAGATTATGCCTAAGCACCCAACGTTCCCTTCATTTGGTACCACTACACTAAGAGAACGATATAGGAAAAGCACCCTTAGTCCTAAGCATGTGAGTTTTCGTCTCCAGAAGCTTCTAAGGAAGCTTACAATTGAAACGCCTAACATGTTTCCCAAGGGCGAGAAGCTCTGCCCCCTTGGTTACCTGACACACCCCATGTAGATCTTGGGATGACCGTACACCAGAAGTCCACGACGCCTATCTTTAGTATCCGCACTTTTTTTTTTTTTTTTTTTTTTTTTTAATTTTTGTCAGGCTGCACTGACCGACGTTTTATTTACACCAGCAAAGATGGATCAAAGAGCACCAGTGGTGTTGGATCGCTTATGTTTATGGAACCGAACCACATACATTCGGTTTTCATAACACTTCCATTTATATTCTAGAGCCGTTTTATATGTGCGCCGTCATAAATTAGGTGACTGTGTGATTTTGACTGATTCTCTTAGTGAACTTCAGAGCCTTCGTGAGATGTACAACTCCCATCCAACTGTACAACGTATCCGGGACGCCCTCCCAGCTTTACACTCTTCTGGTACTAACGTGGTGAGTGCATGGATTCCTGGTTACGTAGATTTGCCTGGGAATGAAATGGCAGATTTGGCAGCAAAGGCGCCAACCACATAACTCAGTATTACCATCTCTCGGATTATTTCGGAAGACTTTAACCTTGAAGTGCGGAGAGCGGTGCTGCCGTGTTGGCAGGAAGAGTAGTCAGGTCTTCGCGGTAATAAGCTTAGAGAAGTGAAAGAACTTCCGATAAACTCGGCAACTTCCCCTCGAATATCTCATCCCGAGGAGATGATTTTGGCTCGGTTGCGAATTGGCCACTGCAATTTTTCCCATAGCTAACTCTTTAAACGGGACCCTGCTCCTCTTTGTCGTCAGTCCTCACGTGGTGCTAATTTGTTTCTCTCTAGCGCACCCTTTGAGATTCTCTGCAGCTGCCTGCTAGACTTGCAGAGGTCTTGGAGGACGACAAACAAGCGGTCGAAACGGTTTTTAAGTTTTTAGTGGAGAGTAACATAAGTTTGAGAATTTGAAACTTTAGATGAGTAGTTATAGTCTTTTGACATCTTTATCACCTTGTTTTAATTCCCGCTTTTGCCACTCTGTTCTGTATATTTATTTTGCTTTTTAATAGTAATTTTATTTTTCATTAAAATTTATATCTGTTTTTTGAGGGTGCTGATGAGCATGTAGTTGAGCGACCTTAAACCTACATCTAATCTAATCTAACCTTGGACCATTGTTCATTCACAGTAGTCCTATGTGGGCACCAAGTTGGACCAACTTGAAAAATTCATTGCCATCCAAGGAACTTTGACACCCTAATGGTTAACTATAAAGCATGGAAACTAAAAGCACTTCCATCAATCACATGTCGCGTTTATCCCACACTAATTAGTCACCTTTGATTGCACGCTCTAATGAACAAGTCCACCTCTTTTTGTTTTGCTTTGCCCTCACATCCCTTCCGTATCCTAGTGACCAGCAAACAGCAAACTGATGTGAAGTTACGTGTACAAATCTATACATACGTTCTCAATATTGGCGTAGTCGGAGAAAAAATAAAAAATACCCTAAGCATAGATGGGGAAAAGTGACGCAATGTGTCATTTCCCCTACATCGTAGTTTTAACTCCGTCCACTCTGCCACATATTGCTAGCTACCAGGCCATGACCCCGTTGCCAGGCCATGACCGGTCAGCCCCTCACATTGTATCACAACAGCTAATCACTCACGCGTACCTGACAATCTACCCAAGAGTCAATGGGAAAGACCTAAGCGCCACCTACATTTCACTACCATCACCAACGCTCCTCGAAGTATTAATATATAATAAATCACTACATATTTTCCATCTGAACAAGTCCCACGCTGCCCCAAGTAGATTCTAAGAACTTTCACTTCATTTCTAATGGTAAGAATTTTAGTCTACGCGACCATCCTAGCGTACTAAATCACCATGACAATATTCTCGGAACCGCTTTAAACAAAATGGTCGCATGTGGGATTTTTGGTGGACAAAGTGGCACAGGAGCGGATTTCTTCCGGGTTCTTCGATTTCCCCCTCCATTTCATCCATCGGTGTTCCATCTTCATTCCATGCATCACTACTGTCACTGCCATCGGTGCCGCATGTGGTAAAAGGGCGCTTTAATCACTACCAAAAAACAATTAAAATTGTCGGTACCTGGCTGGTTATTAATGACTTTCCTTAACATGAGTCGCTAATAACCTATTTCTCTGGACGAATATTTTAACTCGGGATTCTTACATTATACATTGATTTAGCTTAGAGAAATTATTTATGACGAATGCTTCTCTGTCTTACTATCATCCCTTGAAGGAATTCTTCCCGTCGATAATTACGGTATCACATCTGCTTCGAAAAGGTTATCATCAAAGCTGTGCAAAAGTGTTCATACCGCATTGCCTGATGGACAACCTCTGCTACTGTCACATACGACTTTAAAATGTCCTACAAAATGCATGCAAAATGAACTGTTCGATACGATAAACTGGATGACGCAACGAATCCATGTTCTTCAACGGTTAGAATAGTAAACGTCCGACAAATTTTCTAAAAGGAACCACGAAAGCCAAACCACCTACAGCTTCACACTTCAGTGTATCGAAAATACACTCCTCTCTCTGTCCCTCCCCCCTCTTCTCTCTGTGTCTATGATTCCTTTTTTTTCTTTCTGCAGCGTAAGTGGTTTAACTGTCACATCCAAATTAGCACTGGCTTAAATGGCTTAAAATACTCTATTAATTCGCAGGAAGCAAGGAAATAAAATCAACTCCTTTCCCTCTTATTTCTCTAATATTTTATTTCCTTAAAAATGGAACATATTTCATCTCGGCGCAGTACCGTATCACAAAACCAGTTCATTAGGGTAGTGTATATATCACGTCTCAGACGAGTTTATGATATGAAGTCAAGCAAGCGTAACTAATTACCAATTGGCTGCAGTTGCTAATTAATGGTAAGAGCTGTTCGTGGTAGAAGTCCCCTCCTCTCCTGCCTCTTGTTCTCTAATAATCTAGCCCTCCTCCCTTTCCCTTGGATTGCATAAGACACGCGCCCCAGTTCTACCCCCTCGTGTTAATTATTGAAGTCTTCCTTGCGACAACTGGGGGTAAACGCTTTTACACCCTCCCTTCAGTATTTTTAAACCTTCCTGGTAAACCCGGTTATTCCTCCTAACAGATTTTCTCCAAGGGGGCAGAAATTAGAAGAGGCTTGTCTTAGTGGGTCATTAGTAGCGCCACTTCCTTAATCTAATAAAACAATTACCGTATTTCAAACATGGTCTGTTTACGACAATATTGTTGCTGTATTGTCAGATTTATTGATCTAATAGTCACTGGCTTTTGAAAGAAAAACGAATTTTAAGGCAATGATACCGGAGTAAGATTAACCATATTATAAAGAAATTATATCAACAAATAATTGCAATAAATAATTTTCGTATGTTAAAATCAATGCATAAGATGCATATGCTGAAATTTTTAATGAAGACAAGGGTTCAATAAGCTAGCTTCGCATTAAGGAAAAGGAACGAACAAGACAGTGTAGCTAAGGCAATTAGGATTCTAATGAACTCATTCAGCAAGAAAATCATAAGCTCAAGGTGTGCCTAAACCCACATTCAAAAGTAAACGGTGTAAATGCTCACATATGCATACTTCTTAGGATAGGAATGAAGTTCTTATAAGTTAGGAACTGACCGAGTGGAAACTTGTGTTCCATAGATGAATGATAAGCTCTGAAAGTTGTCAATATGACTAGGAACGTTGGTGTGCATAATAAAGTAGGGAGGACTTAAGTTGATAGAGGAACGTGTAGTTCTAAAATTCGCGTCTTTTCCTTCGTATTTTACAAGTTTACTGTGATCGACGACCGACTATCGGAAGCGCTTCAAAACCGCGCTGGGGTTATCTGATTTGGCGATCGCCACGAGGTAACCGTCGCTTAGCATTCCTTACACTTCTCATTGTTGTTGTTGTTGTTGTTATCATCATCACAAAAACCACTATTTTCAACCACGAGGTATTGATACGTCAGAAGTTTAGAAGAGTCGTATAATACTTCAACAGCCACATTTGTCATACGAAGATTCAGAAACAGTTAATAACAGTATTCTCAAAAAGTCGGCAACTTGCTTCAAATAGCTAATTAGTAGCCTCCATTAAATGTATCAGACTACTTAACTGCTGTTGTCCATTCGGCTGGTACTAGTTGGGGACGATTCCACTGTTGGTGCTGCAATAAGAATCCAAGATTCGGATCACGGCGAATGTAAACATACCAGTTACGTAGAGCCGTAGACGACCTTGGTTAGTCACAGTGGAAGATGGAGTTTTTAGCCTTCATCGATGTTCAGTGACAAAGGAAAGGAACTACATGTGATACACGAATAGAAGTTTCGTTTTCATGGAACTCTAAGTGGTGAAATTCAGCGATGGACTTGTAAAAAGACTAGCATAGGAAACCTGAAGATTGATGTACGAGGTATGACAGAATACCTCTCGCAACCATGAACCTGATGATGTCCATTCTATGCCAAGGCTCAAGGTAAACAACACCTTGAAAAGTAAGGAAGTTGAACAGTATGCGATGCTGAATGGTATGTTCTATCATTCGTACCCGAATATGTTTCAATTACTGGAAGCTGTCAGTGAGATACAAACCATCCCTTACGTAAAAATGAGCAGTGTAAATTTGAAGGAAAAAAGAGAGACAGACGAAACAAGAAAACTGGATAGGCAGAATTTCTGCAATAGAAGATGATCCAATGTGGAGACGGCAAAATACGAAGACTACACTGCATCAAAGCCATAGCATACTAATTTCTGTTGTAACAAGAAGCGGTAGCGAACAAATAGCACGAGTACGTAACTGTATATATTTTCGTGTTTGACCCACAACCAGCTTACATCGGTCCATTCTCACGCCCACGCATACTTTAAGACAAAGATCATAGTTCATTAGCGATGCAACTGGCAAAAGATTCAACGAGGAGCTAGAAATTGGAGACGGCAGAGAAAGGTGACGAAGGGAGATGTCATAAAGCGTAGCGTCAATAGGAAGAGGGTATCTGTGTGTCAAAACTCATTAAAAAGAAAGAATGGAAGATAAACAATCAAATATAGTTTTCCTTTTAAAATCTAACAGATGTTACTACTGTAATATTATTAACTTATTGGTATTTCGCCACGGTTTATAGATGATGCACTTCTTTTGATCTGATGTTTCGTCACCCCCTATGTAAACATTACCAGAGGTTTGCTTCTTTAATTCTTCTCCGCAACCGAATCACTGTTTGCATAAAAGGCGAAACTTGATAGAGGAGAGGGTAGGGGAGAAGGTCAGAGTACTACACGAGCAATTGCAAACAGGTTTCTTGAGCCTGGCAACCATACTGGATTCACTTCAACTTTATCGCCTTTCTTGTTTAAATGTTCATGAATTAAATGATGATAATGTGTTCCTAAATTTATTCTGTGAGACAACCCGACAATTCAAACGAAATCATGCCTTATCTAAAAACAATCAATACTGGTCAACAGTAACTTCAAAAATATTTCATAAAATCCAGTTATGAATCGCTGTTCCACTTGTAATAATTCATGAACGACAATCACTATGTAGGGTTTCAATTTTGAAAGTGTGGTGGAACCGAGGATTTTGAAACACCCACTTGCTGTGCAACACGGCTTAGAGACTTAAGAGTGTTCGAATGATGCCTGAATTTCGTCACTCTTCCCTTCTGTTAGGACATTTTCGTTCTTAGGTTGTGCGTTTAGCAATCACGCAGTTCTAAACTTGTTCATCAGACGCCTCACAGAGTTTCTATCTCGCACTGGATAATACGGAGAATTTCGTCTACGCACCTGTTTAAACACTTCGGTTTTTACTACCGTATGTATCGCACATAAAGCATTTGTTGTTCATGCGTGAGTTTGTAGACACATAGTTTATTTGACTAAAACCAAAACAACGTTTTTAAACAAATCACACATATCAGAGATGTCTTAAATAAACGTTCAGCTTTCTGATACACACTGCTCAAACTATCTTTGGAGCACAAACACAAAGCAACGGTTGAAATAAAGACGCAAAAGTTGACCTTGAACGCGTCATTCGCCGCTAGTTAAACAGGGCAAAACTCCCGAGGTCACTGCATACAGAGCGCTACGCATAAATGCGGGTTGTGGCCTCACCATAAAGCGACGGCACCGTACCTATTGATACAGGTTACGACATATTTGTCATGTTTTATTATATTTTTTCACGAATACAATTTTCACTATTACGATCTATATTTAGTTTGTATTTATTATCAATGAGAGCAACTAAATTAAAATATCCTCACACAATGGGGACAAAAATCAAGAAGAATAACATATACTTCCATTGATCCTTGCACATTTTCATTATAGGTATAGGCAGAATACAGGAAATTATAGTCACATTTTTGAAAGCCTGTTGCTATGTAATGGACTTGAAATTCTGTTCTCTTTGGATGGATACGAAAAAGAAAGAAACAAGAAGAGCGATTTGGAATTGGGAAAATATGAAGTATTTGAAAATTCTAAACATAACAAAGAATGGTTAATGTCACAATGATTAATGTAACAAAAAAATATTATTTGGCATAAACTGCCTGATTTAATTATCTGTATTTTTATGTAGTGACTCTAACGGTGTTAAGCAAACCTTATTCAGAATGTAATGGATTTCAGAGACTATTATTCCTAGGAAATACAAGGTAAACCTTTAATTTGAACTTAATCTTTAATGTAAATCGTTAAACACTTTTGAAAAACTCAAAATTGTCAAAAATTTGTTAGTGCAAAGGGTAGCTTGGGGTGTAGGGATGTTCTAGAAAATAGCGTGGCATTCTTGGAGAATACTGAATTTAAATACCAAGTTTGGCGTTTAACCGACCTTTGGTTGACTTATGCTTTTCACACATACACACACAACACACCAACACCTGCCACCTCCCCCCCCCCCCCCCCCCACACACACACACACACCCATACACGTGCGCGCGCGGTCTTTTGCCAAAAATGCATGATTTTGGCATGATTTGAGGACCTCAAATATGTATTTTCGGTGAAATAACGGTAGGTATCAAATTTTTCAGTGAAAAATAATAGCTCTTCTTAGTGAGAGTAGGTAGTAGATAAGGTAAAAATATTTTCGTTGTCGTCTCTGGCGATCCCGATGTATAGTCTTTGACCTTCGGTGGTAACCTCGTTCCAGCAAACGAATACTGGAGCCATTTCTGAGATTGAGGCACCCTCAGGGTAGAGTCCGACACCTCCGATGGGTGACGACGCGGATGGAGGTAGAATGAGCACTTTCAGCTTTTACCGTCGAGTGATACTTTACATGAGCAAGTCCAGAGATGGTCTTGTAGAGAGCCAACTTAAAATTGCCAGCCCAGAGCCTGAAAGCCGCGAACAAACCCACTGAGCTATCCTGGTGCCCAGCTAAAAATATATTTCAAACGACAGTGCCTTCCACAAAGGTATGCTTCTTGCTGCGTAGATTCCACCTATAATGTCCAAGTAAACTACAACTTTCGTACAGCATCACCTCCTTTTCTTCTTTACAGCTAAGCATTCTCCTGATTTGACCTCGTATTTCTTCCTATTTTCTAGTCGATGCTCTGAAACGTACTAATCATAGGGTTCAGGGAAACTGAAACCATTTAGTAGCAAGAAATGTACCGAATTCATCAATATATATTTTAGGCTCGGTATTTTATGAAATGATTGCCTTAATTGCAGAGTTGAGTGAAAACTGAAGTCTATGCTAAGAGAAATAAAAGCAATTTCGCTCCCACTTTTGCACGTACTTTACCCCACGCAGTAATACATCGATCTTTTTTTAACGATGCTCAGCTTAACATAAACGATATTTCATGTCGTTGTCACTCATATTATGAATGAAACCGATATGTAATATTGCGGAATAGCGGGGAAAAAGAAAGGGAAAAAAGCACAACATATACGCCATTGCATTTTTCACATTCTGTGCTAAAACAGGATTCATCGGTTTTGCTTGCATTTTTTCCCTGTGAGAGTTAGGGGTCCTGTTTTCATAATTTTTTGCTAGCAGCATTACTGCTGACGGCCGTAGGCATTTGACGAAAACTAAAGATAATAATCACATTTTGTGGGTGGTGTACATTATTGCTTTCTCTGCTACATATTGTAAAAAGTGAAGTATTGTATTCTACCCAAAAGTTTGATGCCGAGATTTCAACGAAAATAAGTTTTACAAGTATTATAACAAAATTACAAAATCACACCGGTTACTTTTCCATCACTTTATTGACTTCTAAAATTTTATCACAAATACACAGTTTTCTTCGTCGTTGACACAGTCTACAATCTTTCGTGTTATCACAACGCACAACTTCTACTTCCGTAACCTTGCTCTGTCCTTTCAATGTCTTTCTTCACTTTCTCTGTCTCTTACGCACTCACTGCTACGATGGAAACACTCAACTACATAGTTTCATTACATGTTTTGTTGTAGAACGGAGACAGACGAAACCGAATCTATAGTGAGATGTTAAAAGCGTGTCGCTTTGAAATTCCATTTTCTATGATAATGCGAGAAACAACTCAATAGCCCTATCACTTTATAAAATGACAAACAATTGGTGGACTCAAACTAATAGTAATGGACAACTCGGAAATGATACTATATACATCTTCTTCAAATAAATTAAGTATGTGTTTTAAAGAGTTTTAGGTGATCTGTATAGTAAGTTTTGCCTAATCATTTAGCAGTTATACGAAAGTGCACAAAGTTACTTCCGAATGAAGACGATTTCACCGGCTAGCCCTAGATACTTACTTCAAGATATAGATTTCATTTGCCATAAAATATCTTACAAGAATTACAATTAAATGCATTAGGTTATTTTTGAGAAAATAAAAACATTGAACATTTCTTTCACGTCGCATTTTTGGAGCACCTGAACTTAAGCATATATCGGCCTCAAATGGCCCCGTTGTCGATGGGCATTTAAACCCCCACTCACTCACTCACTCACTCACTCACTCACTCACTCACTCACTCACTCACTCACTCACTCACTCACTCACTCACTCACTCACTCACTCACTCACTCACTCACTCACTCACTCACTCACTCACTCACTCACTCACTCACTCACTCACTCACTCACTCACTCACTCACTCACTCACTCACTCACTCACTCACTCACTCACTCACTCACTCACTCACTCACTCACTCACTCACTCACTCACTCACTCACTCACTCACTCACTCACTCACTCACTCACTCACTCACTCACTCACTCACTCACTCGAAACATACATTTCTGCTGAAACCTCGGAATCAACTTTGATGTGGAATAGGATACTTCCTTTATTTATCATAAGTACACAATAGGAAAGTAAAAAGTAGTAGTCATGCAACTTCTTTCTCTTTTTTCAAATTTTTCTTCTCTGTGTTACACAGCAGTGGAGTAGGATGGTTAGAAGAAGAGCAAATTGGAAAAAAGTTCAATATGGAGGAAAGCTATTAGATTTTCTAGGCAATAGATGTTATCGACACAGTATAACGAAAGTTATAAGAACATAGCTATGGGTGACACAAAATTTAATGGCGGGTGCCAGGAGGAGCTGGTCAACACAAAATCCAATCACAGGCTTGTCAGGCCTTGCGGTGTTGTATAGTTAAACACGCTGTGAACTCACGCTGTAAAGGTGGTTTATTATTTGCGCCCATAATATTAATTTGCTCAAAAGGAAACCAAAGTGTAGTGGTCAGCTACAATTCGCCATTAAATTTTGTGTCTGCCATAATATTGAACTAATGTACAAAAGTAACTGTTAACAAGTTATGTAAAGTCAATCTAATAGTTGGGTACTGTAATCACCTGTAAGATTCACAGCTTCTTTTATTAGAACATTTTTTATAATGTTATGGAAAAAAAGCATTGTTGATAAGGAGTATCCCAAATAGTCCAAACCACTTTTTTATTAAGAGAAATAGTAAACTGAAGAAATATCTCTTTTTTCTACTCCTGCTATTTAGTGTTTTAGCTAAACACATCCTACTTAGTCAAAAACACAGGAAGGAAGTTACTGACAATTGATACATTCATTACAAAATATATATTCAATACCTTCGAGTGTATATTTGCAACTGGATCTGAGGTACGTTACAGCTGTGAAAGATTTGTCTAAAACTAAATCCACGCTATAACAACAGAATAAGTCTGTGTAATAATTACACTCAACTTCTCATAAACCTATACCACAAAAATATAAAATGTATTGCTCCCCCACTTTCTGTAGAGGCACTATTTTCTTAATTAGTTATTACATTCCAGCTCTCCCACTTCCAACTACCGACTGATTACCTCTAGCTTTTTCACATAGGGCGCTTAAAAAGTGAATAAATATAAATAATAAAATAAAACATGGCGTTAACCGTTCTCCCAATATCCTTACTGGATTTGTACCTAATGCTTCAACCACATGCATTTTTCTCACTCCAAAGAGGGATTGTTGACTACAAAAACAGCCATCTAGAGTGGATTAATAAGGAGAGTTAGTGATCTCCTTTTAATTCAAGAAGCGATAATCATAAATAAGGGGACAAACAGAAGGGAAAAAGAAGAGGGAGGACGAAGCATCGTTAGCAGCTAGATGTACGAGGGAAGTGGCAGAATTTCGTAACATTCCACTTGACTTAGGTTTCAGCACAAAGAGAGGGAGACTTTCTTAGGCCCATAGCAAGTTTGAAATGCGCATCATTATCTACAGGTGATCAATTTATATCATTAAAATCTAAAAGAGTGAGTTTAGACCAATTTGCACCTTCCTCTCCAGTAAGAAAAAAGTGCAGAGAAATATAAAAGAATTATTTTACCCCAACGAGTCATTATCGAGAATTCATTGAAAATACGGCTTACATTGGATACAAAATGATCACGTCGATTGACCGTTCACTTACATTTTATGTATAAGAGTAGATGGTATGCAGTAATAAATAGTATAAGAAACATTCTAGCATAATGTACCTAATATGGAAACGCATTAGTTAATAGATAAACTGAAAGTCAGCTGAATTTAAAGCAGAAAAAAGTGAAAACATAATTGTCATCATCATCATCATCATCATCATCATCATCATCATCATCATCATCATCATCATCATCATCATCGCCGTCGTCTCATCATTATCATCACCAACACCGTGACCTTATCCCGCTTCTTCTTCTTCTTCTTCTTCTTCTTCTTCTTCTTCTTCTTCTTCTTCTTCTTCTTAAATTTAGAACTCATTTGACGACAGTGGGGCCTACAGATCGCCACCAGATTTTGGCAGTCATACCTTTCATAAGACAAATAATTTATATTAAAGTGAACGAAGTAATTACTAATAAGATATACCAGCTAATAGAAGATAGTAAATGAATAATTATAATAATAAAATAAACAAAGAAATAAAATAGATAGCCACAGAAAAAGAAATAAAGGAAATAGTGGGTTTCAGATTAGTCTTTTGACAGTTGAGTTTCGAATTCGTATAGCGTCAGGACGCTAAAGCCAAGCGAGCGTTATGCTTCACTCTCGGCTTATGATCCGAAGAGCATGGACGCATAGAGTGCCATCTCAAAATACTAAAGACATCAGTGAGATATGCAGTTCGAATCCGTATAATCTTGGACGAATGTCATTAATGTGTCCGTAAAATATATCGGAGTTAAATTACGACGAGATAAAGGGAATATTTTATCATATTTCAAGTCGGCAGCGCTCCTAACTACAAGTTCAGACATTAAATTGGATATAAGCTGAAAGAATCTCTGGTCATTCTTTTTTCCAACACACCTGCGCATTCCCGAGAGAAACACCTCAGCTCCCATATACAGTTTGCTGGCCAGGATATATGTGATCTTGCCGAGGTAGCAAAGTAACGAGAAACTTTTCTTGTTGGACACCGACATTATTGCAAGTTTGTTTGTTTGTTCTAGTAACAGCGAGGAGATCGTCTGGTAAAAGCACAACAATGTTGAGATAATTCTGCAGCTTGCAGGGAGTGAGCTGTAATTCGGCGCATATCTTCTAGACGACGCTGGTGGTCACAGCAGGTACGTTTGGTTACATTCTTCTTCCTTTTTTTTTTTTTTTTTTTTTTTTTTTACAGCCTTTAGTGGATAAATACTAAATTTAACATTCTAAAGCTGAATATCTGTTTTGTTTGGCAGCTTCACAAAGCGTCTCAGTAGATCAAATGCATCACCAAGCCTGTATGACTATTTTAGATTGGATATTTTGACTAATGCTTGCTACCTAGTCCAATTCGCCCCGGATAAACTGAATAAACTGAACTTATTGCCGCTCATAAACCTAAATTACAGATAAATTGCTAAAACATACGTATTAGCATTCGCTTAAACGTTAAACCTCATGTTATAAAGATGTCACGCTTCGGGTTTTACACATATAAAGCAAGTCTAACAATGAATCACAGTTATGGATTTTGTTACACCTAAATCAGATGTTTTTCTGCTACAATGAAATATGAAGCTTCCATTAATAACAATGCTAACCCAAATATGGTATCGGAAATGCATTAATTTCGCATAGATTTCTCAAAAAGAAAGCTAATTCTTCGCTCTAATAGCTCTATGTAGCAGTGGATAAATATGCCAACTTCCATTAACCGCATTGCGCTACTCTGAAGATTAGTTGAACTTTCTGCTGCGATCCTATAAAGACAAGAATAGTTGTACGTTATTGTACATAGGTTCAAAACCTGCTAGGTTAACCCACGAAGTACTGACCGTTTGCGCATATTTTCCTGACATCGTTTCACAATGCTGTGTAAGTTTCAGGGGAAAAAAGTTGTTAATGTGCTTTCTGAGATTGTTTAAGATGTACTATGTGATACAAAGCCCCACGGACAGTGAGGCGAGGCGTACTAGATTGTTTAATGCCTGAATGAAACCTGCAAACATTTACAGTCAGCCATCGGAAGTGAATGGAGATGCAGTAACAAAGTAAGAAATCCCAAAAAGTGGTGTAAATATTCAATAACGGACGGAACAAATGTGCATGACGAAGCTTGTCACTTATCACAGATGATTTGAAGATTGAAGTGAACAAAAAATTCGTGAAGACAGACGTATATCCATTGAGGAGTTATCAATTTCTCTCCCAAATGATTCTCAGTCTTTGCTTGGTAAAGCTGTGTTAGAACCTGGAATGCTGGAATGCTAGCCCAATGGAGTGCCGGCAGCCAATCATAACACTGGGAATCTAAAACTCTTCTTTGCATTTAGGTTAACAACCTGTTTCGCCAGAAAAAGAATTCCTCCATCTCAATTCAGATCTTCCTGACTACGTCTTCCTTCCAGTATTTCGCTTCTGACCTTGCGTACTAACCTATCAGGTCCCTATCCACTTTGTTAAATGTTGTAATTTACATCTCTTTTTGCTACATTAGCTACTCTATCCCATCTGGTACTATCTGGCATTTTTTGTAATACATTGATTTCGGCTACATTGAGTATTTGTTTGTTGTTTCAGATTTAGTTTCTGCTGTATAAGTCATTATTGGTCTTACAACTGTTTTATTGATCCTAGCTTTGGTTTCTCTTCTCACATATTTATTTTTTCAAATGTAACTATCAACACATCCTGAGACAGCTGCAGTCTTATCTTCCTCTTTCAAAAAAAGTCACTACGTATTTTTACACCTAGATAGTAAAATTTAATTGCCTGCTGTATTTGTTGGTTTTAATCACTGCAGAATTATAACAGTTGCTTCTCTTCGCCATTATATTCGCTTTTATCTTCCCACTCATGGAAAATGCCTCTTGATGTGCTTCAGGAGAAAACTAAATGTTTCCTCGCCGCATGTATATTGGGAATGGTTCCACTACACTCTTAGTTTCATTTTGTTAACGTCCCAAAACAACAATCAATACAAATAACAGCCGTAATAGCTTACAGCAACGCATGAGATTGGATTACTTGTTCACATCTGCCATAAGGAAGATGCTGGGCGGAGAATTAGTTTTCTTACTCAAGTTTTTCAAATATCTTAAAAAGCGCAGCACAACATACCGCTAAGCGTTGGAGAGTACCTTTAATTTTCGTGCATACGAAGTTATATGCGTTCGGAAGACAGTTATGAGCCCCGAAGCTCAGAAAACTTTGTAGACGAATCTTAAACTGAACCAAAGACAATGATTTCCCAACGGATATTACGAAGCAGGAGAAGGCCGACTGGATTTAAAAGCTAAATTATTAATTTTGTGTTTTAATCTGAAGTAAGCTATTCACGATGTTCCAAACATAATATGAATAAGCTTAACTACAGGAAACTGCACCACCTCATAAACATTGGCACCATTTGGGAATTCAAGAAAACGCCATGTCTGTGTCTCTTACGGTTTTAGGTCTTAAAATCCAATTAGAGATAAAAGACTATAAAGGTTCAATAACCAGCTTAGAAATTGTAAGGTTGTGTTAATATTACACAGTAATTGCATTCACTGATATCAAATACAATGATTGTTTTCCTTGGTTCCAAGTAACACAAAATGTATTTTCATAATAAATTTAAAGGTAGTCGTAAACAGATGTCCACAGTCAAAAAAAAAAAAAAAAAAAAAAAAAAAAAAATCATTAAGTGGCAAACTCTCAGGAATAGATTATTAAAGGAAAGAATTTATAACTCATCACATATAAATAAAACTAACGTTCTAGCTTAGCAAATAAACCTAAAGCGTAGTTTAATAGTATACGTTTAGGTAATTTTCTGGATATAAAAATAATTGGAATTTCAAGTTAAGGTGCAGTAATGAAAGTTGACAACACAGTTCGCTTCACGTCATTTATTACTGCGAAAAAAAAACTTGCAGTTTAAGTTCCTAAACAAAAGAAAACAAAGCAAAAACAGTCCTCAGTTTTAGAGGAAGGTTGGCACGAGCAGCATGGTACTGGAATAGATCAACTCTTTCAACTATTTGAAGTGGTACTTCTCTATATTGATTTGAGGACCTTGAATATAAGTGGTATGTTCCACAAGCTTCATACGGTTTAGAATTCTGAATCACAATATCAAATGAAGGACACATCTTTCTCGGGTGTCAGCAAAATAGACACTCAGCAAATACTACATCCATACTACCACGTGTTCGCATATTACGGACAAATAAGTGACAAAAGTGTTGAAGTGTTTTACGTGCAACTGTTTTCTTTCTTTAGCTATAAAACGTTTACTAAACTAGAAGACTGCCGAGCGAGATGTAGTTCGGCGGTAATATGTGAGGCTCGCATTCGGGTGGTAGTGGATTCGATTCGTGTAGCCGACCTTCCTAACCTAAGGGTTTTTCTCCGAGAATTTCCCAGAGTCGCTAGGCGAATGCTGAGAACGATAATTACATCTCCAAATTTCCTGTACCTCCATTTCTTTCATGCTTCATCCCGATAGTTCTTTCAGGGTCCCAAGTGTCAGCGAAGGCGTTAGGTGCGCCTTGGCAGGGATGATAGCGCTAAAGGAACTCTCTCCGTTCCTCGTCTGTGGGTTCGCAGAGTAGTCGTCATAAACCTTAGGGACCTTTGCCAATGTCTGTACCGCTAGTCTGAATCTGACCACCCGTGTCTCCTCCCACCTCATCCTCCTTCCCTTGGGGCATAGATACGTACAATAACACTGCTTCAGTGCCGCACCCCCTCCGTATCTCTCCTAATACTCCTAGAAAACTCAAATACTGTTGCACATTCGTTGCCGGGCGCTTCCTAGCCTAGTCAGCCCCAACAATGGCCTAAGGGCCAAATTGCCATTTCTGCCTCCTCGAGTCCTCAGCTTGGGGCTACACCGACCTCATCATTTTCTGCAACTTAAAATTCAACGGCTTCTTACAAACCAAACACAATATGCGAAACATTTCTGCTGACCACAATTGATACCGGGGTTTTCTGTGCCTTAAAACCCCGACTAAAATCTTTATTATGGATATCCTCAAAGAAGTCAGTGACTGCTGGATCACTGTCTCTCAAATTCCTTTGTCCCCTTCCTTTGTTAGGTGTAATTGCGCACAGGCTGAGAGTGGTGTCAAATTGGAGACAACTCCGAGATGACATTCTCTCTCCGCGGTATTGGAAGCTCTTGTGCTTTAATCAAAGTATTGAAATGTTTGAAGACTCCTGTTTCTGGAGTACAACAACAACCGAAAAACTAAAGGTGCTTTTCCAATTCAAGTTTCTAACAAACGGATGTGAGACATAAACTAACAGTACACGTAGGTACATAGTTGGTAGAGAAGGTATTGTATTCCACCTACGTACCGAAAAAAGAAAGAAAGAAAGAAAGAAAGAAAGAAAGAAAGAAAGAAAGAAAGAAAGAAAGAAAGAAAGAAAGAAAGAAAGAAAGAATAAAACAATGTATTTTTAGAAAAAGGTCCACACATGTGAACATTACCACTCAAACAACAATAGTCGTTAAATACCAAACTTGTAATTAAGTTCTGCGTCTTCAAAGGCTGCTACACTAAGATGTTCATCAACATTTTGATTTTCTCAAAAATGGTTCTAACAGTTTGATTAAAATACCAAAAGTTTCAGAAATTTTCATGACAAATGAAATGTAAATCTTGAATTTAAAATTTATTCTACACTGTGCATTCGTTTTTTGTGAAGCCTTCAGATTTAAAGTGTAAATAACAATTGTTTGATTTTTAATGCCTTTTGTCTTTGTGCTAAAGTAGAAAATATTTTTGAATGTAGTTTCTTAAGCAGAGCACACCCAATGTATATTTCCATACTTAAGCGTGTCCTGAAAGATTGCGGAAAATTTCATGAGCCTGTATCAAAAGATTTACGAGATAAGTATTTAAATATCAAACTGTTAAAAGAAATACTAACTTGTAAATGATTTCAAAGCTGCATCATAAGCAAGGCGAGGCATTTCTTCAAGTTAAGCGCACTCGGACATCTGAATTGTTTACCAAGTTATTAATAAATTTATACATTTCGTAAGCTGTTGCAATATACAATTATATACATTTTCAGTGTACCAAAAACAAACTTGTATAACACGCTTTATATGTGATGATTTCTCCATCTGTAGAGAAATGGTTCTAATCTAACTTCTCCAAATTGCATACGTGAGTTTATAACTGGAATGCTGCAATTGAGATATACTTAAAGATGTATTTCAATTGCAAATTAATGCAGTGTTTGGTTCCCCATTCTGCTGCTGTACTGTAGTATGCATCAGGAGCGGCTGTGCGTAACACAGTCATTGCCTGACCTTGCCCTAAGGTCCCTGTGATTGTAACCTGCAGTGCTCTTATGGAACCGGAAACGTACTGAAATGCCTCGCCATGATGATAAGAGTACCGCAATGTATAGGCTTTCAGTAAATAAAGAATGCCTTTGCGCCGTTGAATTCCTCGTACATTCAGCCAACGTTAAAAGTTATGAGAACTTGACATTTTTTCCACATTGCTCTAACATATACCCTTAAGCGCCATTCCGTTCATTCGCTTCATTCTTGCTTACCATATGACAGTGAGATAAAACTTAAATGTGTATAAGCGTTTAAGTGAAAAGGAAGGGTCTGAGGTCTTTGCTTTGAAATCCATCTACAATTTGATTCAAAACCAAGAGGGACCCTGAGGTGCATGTCGAGCACCTGATCCAACTCTGCAGAAACAGCACCTATATTTGCCTGAGCAGTGTTATTAGTATTTATGAAGGCCCATTACTCGTCCGTACAGGCAATCCTTGGAAAATCAATATATTATCTTTTCCTCCATTCCAGCCATCCCTCGCTCTTTTTTGCAATTCCCAAAACAGATTATTACGGAGGGGTAATATCGCAAGGGAAAATTTTGTGCGTATATGTATGTGTGTACGCGCGTGCGTGTAACAGGCTTTCCAGCTCTGTCTGTCCGTCCGTAGCAGAGAGAAACGAGGATATAGCAATATCAAGGGGCTTAGCCCTATAGGCTATTACAATAAGCACATTATCATTTGTTGGCTTAGTGCACAGAAGACCGGCCAAGTGATGCTGGGTACAAACCTCTTTTGTTACAACCACCGGAACTCAACTTTGATACCAACAACTTGAACCGCGACTAAAGCACAAACTCCATTTCCGGTGCCAGGAAATACATGTGGCAATGCGGGGAAGAAAATTAATGACCCTGAACATTGATGAAATTTTCTGGAGTAAAATCCGCTTTCAGATTAAAAGGGCTATGTGGGGAAAGCAGGAAACTACTTTATTGGTGGAGGGGAACGGTGTTTCTGTTTCAAAATTAATGCTTTACATTTGTATTAATAAACGAGTAAGTGATTAAATGATTGCTGTTTCCAAAAGCAATCGCGCCATTAAGAAATGCTGCAGTCAAAATACTTTGAGGTTGCAATTTTTTGGAGCAAATATGACATGTTTATCTGAGCTGTAGACTGTGGAACCAATCACAATGCTAACAAGGTACTCGGATAATTATAAACCAGGCGTGTCATTAAGTGTCTCCTAGGAACCACCTCCCCTACTCAGCTGTGTAACCCCCTCCATTCCAGCAGGCTACACGGTGCAGTTCAAACTAGTAAACAGTCCCTCTACTCCAGTTACCTACGGCAACAGGACTTTCAAGCGGAAGATCCGTGGTTCAAATCCAGGCTATGGCATTGAATTTTTCAGTCCTGATTCCACCTCTTAGGAGTTTCAAATTTATCATAGAACGCCTTGTGTTGTAGTTTCCGCAATTGTCTTTTCCAAGTAAGCCAACGGCTAAAGTAAGAATCGAGAACAGGAGGCAAGGCTGGTTCACAATAGCCCGGTAATGAGAACACGAACGGAAAGTCGATATTGTGCATTTATTACTGTTTGAGTTAACACAAAAATAAACCACCATGATTACGCAAGAGAATAGCAACAAACGTAGTAACGTGATACTATGAAATGCACAGGTGGTATTACAGAAATATGGACATACTTTAGCAAAGCACGGGCCTTGTTGATTCGGACCGTTCCTAGAATCACATTTCAAGGCTCAAGATTAAATGCGTGCATAATATGCATATCTCCATTCATTGAACTTTCACAAGATGTGCCGATAGGTAAATTCGCATAATGAATCCTGGTAGGACACTGCAAACTTAATATGTGAGTGTGCGTGCGTGTGCGCGCGCGCGCGCGTGTGTGTGTGTGTGTGTGTGTGTGTGTGTGTGTGTGTGTGTGTGTGTAAAACGGGGTACATGGCTTCCTCTACCCACTCTGCCAAAACAAAAGAGTATTCTTTCTATTTCATGTTAATCGGGATAAGCGTTGGCACAAATGTTATTTTTTTTTAACGGCCGTGGCGTAGCCGAGCGGTTAGACCATTCGCTACTCACCAAAACCGCCCGGGTTCGATCCCAGGCAACGGCAAGTGGGAATCGTGGTGGACGAAGCGACGCTGGAGCGGGTTACCTCCGGACGCTCCGATTTCCCCCGCCATCTCATTCCACCGGTGCTCCATCTTCATTTCATGCGGTGCCATATGTAGTAAAAGCGGGCGTTAAACACTACAAAAAACAGATGGTTTATCCTATCACATAATAGTCATAATATATATTATATCGTTATAAGTACATGAGGGAGCTGCAGGAGACCAAAGCGATATCAAATATTTAAACAGCGTCTCGCTATATGCTACTGAAATCCCACTGCTTTGTCAATCACGAGAAATAGACAAATGGCCTTTTGACACTTCAAAAAGATAGTATTACAAGATATAAACTGATATTTGCGATTAACCACTATGCAACACGTATCCAAATGCCATTCCGAATTAAGAGGGCTTCATTCGCAAAAAACAAAATCATTTGGCATGTAAATATCTTAATAATAGGATATGTTAATTAAAATGGCTACATTTTTTTTTCTCAGGAAATCAACAATAGCGAAACGTGCTTTAAGTAAGCGTTAAGTTTGAGGTGGCGGTGGGGATTTTCTTGAAAATCTCGGTGTCGCATCCTGGAAATACGCTGAACTTAAATACCAGCTTTGTAGTAATCCAACTTTGTTACGGTGTTCACAGTCGCGCGGGCATAAACTACTTCTGGTTGGAGTATCCTGTATTACAAGATCCCTCGTGTATTATGCTCTTTAAAATACTTCTTTCTCTACAATGCATATAGGTAGTAAGGAATACTGTTATTGTTGCAGTCAGCTTACTGAAAGGTTACTCACGTAAACTATCCACATTTTACGTTCTTTGCTACGTCCTTACAGTAAGTAGAGGAAATTGATTATAATCCGAACATAAATAATTAATTATAGAACAACTAAAAGGAGATTGTAATCAATATATTTTAAGGGGAGAAACATTAATAGTACAGCTGAATGTATTGAAAGCACAAGAATGAAACCCCGAGCAGATTGGGTAAATGATAAGATTACGATTGTTAGGCAAGCAAGTCTGGATGGAGCATTCCAGCATTCGAGAACAGGTTGTACAGGTTCTCCTGTACGGTATGTTTATCTGCACAGCACCTAGCCGCTAATTGCGACTTTATCTGTGCAGTATAGAAGGTGTTCCAAATGTTTTCAAGCTTTTGTGTCTGTGGGCAATGGTTTCTTCCTGCATACCTAGTCTGGACGGAGTTCCGCGTGTTGATTTTTATCTTGCCATGACTTGCTTAAAATTGACCAGTAAAACCGTTTCCTTCGCTTTGCCCACGCGATCACGTGATGAACGACTTACATTTACTCGGAGTCGCGTAGTCTGTACACATGCATTTTTGTGATCTTCTGTACGCAAGCTTGGCGCGTACACATTACTCGACGGTCACTAAAAGGTGACAAAGTAACAGTGTTCTAATATTGCAATCGATGTTAGAAATTAACTTTTCTAATCAGATATTGTCGGCAGTTTTCTACGAAAAGCTTTAAATTTGCAAATAAAGTCACATGTTTGCAAATTCCTCGTTTGTTTCCATTCCTGCCAATACTCACGCATACCTTGCAGATTAAGAGCTCGTGCTGGAGGTAGTTAAGTACTGTGACATCAAACACTGGGTAGGAGATCTCCTGGCAACCAGATCTTCCAGATCTTAGTAGCAACATCTCCAACCAATAGCGGAAGCGGAATTTGCGAGATTTCAGCGGAAACACAAGTTTTGAGGCCTTCTGAACCAAAGATCGTGTATGTATGTGTGTGCGTGTGCGTGTGTGTGCGTGTGTGTGCGCGCGCGCCTGTGAACAATATAACTAAAAAACGAACAGTTACTTAAGAACCAAGCTTCATGTTAAAGAAGAATGTTTTGTTCAAGGACGAGATACGAAGATTTTCAATAACATTCCCAATTTCAAACTATCCTTTACGTGGCACACTTTGAGAAAACGTTAATTTTCTCAAAAATGGCTCTCACAATTTTCTTTAAAATGCATAGGCTTAAGAAATTTTTGATTGCAAATGAAATGTGCATTTGGAATTTTCTGGGAGTAGTCTCTGATATGCTCTTCATTTTGGAAGATTTTTGTATAATTGGTAAACCCTAACAAACAAAACCTGGCTGCACAAGAAATTTAGATTTTTTTGAAGTACCTATACAATTTGTGTCATATTAAGTCACGTGCGCCATATAAAAGGTGTCCCCAAAACACCCATAATGCATAGCATATTGTGTAGGATGGCAAACTTGATAGGTTTTGATACAGGAACCCTTCTGCGGAAATGCACGGTATGGACGCTAGGAAACGTTGAAGATTGAGAACGAACGGTTTTGACAATGTGTTCCCATTCGTTTTTTGTGTCTTAATACAGAAAGTATGCAGCCACTTAGCTATCTTGTACTGCGGATGAACGACCTGAGCGTATCTACTGCCTAACAGACTAACAGGACCGATGTACTATATTTCACAAAAGTAAATCCCCGACTCCATAGACCTGCGCGAAGGGTCACCTAATCCCCAGGCATTCCTAAATAGACGGTATAATAATAAAATTTGTCATATATGTTTCCGTTGTTGGACCTTTTATCCTAGAAGCGGTACTGCACTCTTGTGACTGGCTGTCGAAGGTCTACAAAACCCAGTTACGTGAAGCTTTCTACACGATGGTGGATTCTTGGAACAGGTTACGTGGCAAATATGAGAACCTACACAAAACTAACCAAGAACCCTGGGTCAAAACAGGCAGCTGAAGGAGCAGAATCAAGATATGATGCATAGTAACCAAAAAGCACGAGAGGTCATAGAGGACCCCAACAGAAGCCTAACCTATGCAGCTGTCGTCACCACTCCATCAGGCCTACCCCGGACCGCAAAGGAGACGAAAATAGTAATGGCTAAGAAAAACCAACCTGTAGCCATTTTCTGCACGTCAGATGCCTATCCTTCAAACAGTGGGCTTCGAACAAAAATAACAGACGATGAATCAGGCCAGGGACAATATTAAACTACCAGCAGTCAGGACGACCACAAGCAATAAAAAAATGGTCATTGTGAAAACAGACTCAGAGGCTGATGTCCAGAAGCTGCTCACCCATCAAGAGGCAGATGAAAAGGTTAAACTGGAAAAACAACAGAGATGGACGCTCAGGATAATCCTCTACGACGTGCCTAAATAGATAAGTATGGAAAAACTACAAGAGATGATCTATACCAAAATTTCGAGGATGAGTGGGAGGGTAACTCCTTCAAGGAAGCTTTCGGACCCAGATTCCTCACTGGACCAAGAAGTGAAGTAAAAGCACACATGGTGATTGAGGTATCCCCAGACCTGCGGAACGCCATTCTCCAAAAACGCCCACTCTTTATTGACTTTGGCTGCTACTCCGCAAAGGATTTCTTGCGAATATCTCGTTGCCATAGATTCCAGGACCTTGGCCATGTGGCCAAGAAACGCAACTTAGATAAGCAGGTATGCAGACACTGTATAGAACAGGACCACACTCTGAACGAGTGTAAAAAGGCCCGTCTGCCAGCAATATGTGCAGCCTGCACCAACAGAAACAACACCTGCACCAACAGAAACAAGACTTGCAAGAGCCCTATCACAACTAGCTGCGTAACATACCAGGTACTGTGCAAAGATTAATAACACGAACAGACTATGGTTAACAATGATGACGAACAGTTAGAACATCCTAACGACAGAGACAGCTTAAGAAGACAAATATCCAATTGTGACAGACCAATGCAGCTAGAAGTAAAATGTAGATGCAAGAACTGAGAGGATCGCTGAAGAAGGGACCATCGACGTTCTATTCAAGAACCATACTCCACTAATGGCCGCATCCTCCAGTGAGCCAATGAATGCTCGAATAGTCACCCTTGGCGATATGCGTATGACTGCAACCATAATCCTTAACTCCAATATCCATGTCATAAAAATTTCCCAGCTATGCACCACCCACTCCATCTGTACTGAACTCTGTATAGCAAACAGTGACTCAACATATTTATCCTAAACAACTACTTCCAACCTAACCAGGAAATACATACAGCAAATGCGACGAACACTCTTAACACTTCCCAATGCCCCAGTTATCTGTAGTTAAGTTTTCCGATACTCACACAAATGACAAGAAATATCTTCGAAATGCGTCACTCTACAATATTCGGACATAGATTGAATGTTTTAGCAAGATCTACATTTTTGTACAGTAAGATTTTGTCTGTCTTCCGGTTTAGCAGTTATGCAAAATTCATCAAGTGTAAACAGGAATATACAGGCTATAGCCAGAAAATTAAAGATATACATTTCATTTGTCATAAAAATATGTTATACGTGTGGCATTTTAATCAAAGTCGTTAGAGCCACTTTCAAGAAAATTAAAATTTTGGGAAATCTTTTCATGTAAAGAGTACTTTAGGGAGGAGACATTTTCTTTAAAATCTTCGTGTCGCATCCTTAAAAGATGTTAAACTTAAATACCAAATTTGGTTTTTAACGACTTTTCGTTTTTGTGTTATGCTGTCCACAGACTGACACACACATACACACTCGCACACACACCCACACACACATATGCACATGGACCTTTTGAAATCTCGACATCGAACTTTTTGATGGAATACCATACTTGCTCTACTTCTATACGCAGTAGAAAAATTAAAAAGGGATATATACATATGTATACGTATTTGTAAACAATAAGTAAAACTTTTTTAAAAAGGTAAAAAGAAAACGCCAAAAATATTAACTAAAATATAAAAACAATAAAAAGTAAAGGCAATTAATCTACATGTTACACACACGCACGCACGCATACACGCATGCACGCACACACACACACACACTAACACACACACGCGCGCGCGTATCTAGCGTATTCATGAAATTGCTTGGTTGCATGTAAGTTTGCGAATCGTTAGCTATAGTAAGTCAGGTGTTAAACATTATTAGTTAAGGAGCCAATAATTATACTTCGTTCTTGCAGTAATGGCCGACACTGTAGACGCACATATGTATCGCTGCTTAACTAATCAATAAATGTGTTTTTGTCACGCAATTGTAAATATAGCATACAGACGTGCGCTGTAAATACACTTCAGAAAGACAGCGAGAGTTACGATAACTTTGCTATATGGCAACAAACACACTTAGAAGTATGTTAATTTGCAATATATTTGAGTAGCACTAACTTTTCATTCAATATGCAGAGCCTAAGGTATGTAACTCATAACTAGGGCCGTTGTTGTTGTTGTAGTGTTTAACGCCCGCTTTTACTACTACGGCACCGCAGGCGGTGACACTGATGATACATGAAGATGGAGCACCGGTGGAATGAGATGGCGGGGGAAACCGGAGTACCCGGAGAAAACCCGCCCTGACGCCGCTTCGTCCACCACGAATACCACATGCGGGTCCCTGGGATCGAACCCGGGCCGCCTAGGTGGTAGGCGAGCGCGCTAACCGCTCGGCCACGGCGCCGCCATAACTAGGGCCGGAATTTTAATGACATATCATGTTTTAACTAGTAAACCATGGACATTGCCCCAAATTTGTATTTGTAGGCATTTTCCTCAAATTTATGGTCATTATTCTCTCTCTCTCTCTCTCTCTCTCTCTCTCTCTCTCTCTCTCTCTCTCGTCATTTTGTTTATTTCTTGCATGATATCGAGTTTTTCTGCTTTACTTACCTTGAATGCCCTCGGAACTCCATGTGGCACTAGAAAACATGATAGATGTAGTCAGAACAAGTGTATAAAAATGATCACGGTGATATTGGGGTCTCGGCATCAGATAAACTGAAACGCTTATTCACAAAAACTCGGGCATTAACGTTTTGTGCTCCATCACTCGGGTCTTGACGGAGGAGATGGTACTGAAGAGGAACTTACATTCAGTGATTTTGTGCACTTGAAGTGTACTGCCATCACATCTGTAGACGCTGAAAGGAATTTTTCAATGTACAAGAGCATAATGACGGACAATCGACGTTCTTTCTCCTTCCAGAATCTGCGAATGGTCTCCGTCATCTACTGCAATAGAATGAGATAAGCCTGTAAATCGTATTACGTAAATAGTACACAATTTTACATTAATCTCTCCATTCGAAAATGTATTGTCATTTAACGGTAGTTTTCTTTTTCCCCTTCCAGGTGTGCCCTTCTTATTATCCTGCAAAAATTGTTCCACACACTATCATTCTTGTTCTTATTTTAATTTAAATATAGAAAGACGGCGCTTGAATTTAATTGTATGTAATTCCTAGCCCATAATTTGGCTAACAACATATGTATATAGAACATGCATAAATCTCATAAATAAACTTCAATTTTCACTTAAATTTTTGGGCCATTTTTTCTAGCCTTTGAGTCAGTTTTTTGTATTTTTGCAGTAATTTTATATCTGATTTAAAATCATTTTTAGGTCACCAAAATCCGGGTCAAGACACACATATACACACACGGAAACCAATCCCCGCGATGCCTTTTTGGAACACATAATCAGCATCGTTATAAAAACTGATAAATAACGGTTACTATTTTGACGATGCATGTAAGTTCCCTTAATGTGAATTAAGTAAGCAATAATAACATTAAATGCATTGGATTTGCACAACATGGCGAAGGGAAGAAGGAAGATAAGAATGGAGGGAAGAATCGTGTTCTGCTACCGGGATGAATAATTAATCGCAAAAGAAGCGAAAGAAAGCGAGTGATAATGATTGATACATAACGGTTACCCCTTTGATGATGAAATAAATTCCCTTAACGGGGGTTAAGTGAGCAGCAGTTACCTATATTACGCACACCAGTACATTATGAGCTGCTCTTGCGCGGTTAAAGGAGGATAGCGCAGGGGAGGATCGTCTTCTCATACCCAAACGAACAATCACGACTCGTCCCTAAAAATGTCAAACCAAGTAACGTAGCTGGACTCGAGTATCTTGTATTCATACGACCATAGGTTAGTATCTCTCCGAATTCCGTGTAGTAAACATTGCGGAGCGGTGCGGATTAAGTGCCATGTCCACTCGTATTATCAGCAGTCTGTGGTTTATTTCAAGTAGGAAAAGGGACGTTATCCACACCATTAATTTGCACATCACTCGCACAGATCCTGCCAAGGTCATTCGCCGCGTCTAAAATACATCAATATAGCTACATACTCGTAGACGAACTTGACTATTTGGTAGGTAACACTGTTGGAACTAAGTGGTTTTACTTTCCCACGCATATTAGGTGGAGGAAGTATTCATTTCATTCAAAGATTTGACATCGAGATTTTATGGGAAATTCATGTTTTGTGACCTCTGAACTTTCCCTTCCAATTAAAAGCATTTGCGCGCGCACGTATACATGAGCGGACTTGAAATTACTTACAAGGATTCCAACTGTTGTGATACCAATCGGGATGGTTCAGGCGGTTACACTGTCCGATATGACACTACGTTGAAGGACGTTAATTTAAAAAAAAAACAGGCGGTTACGCATTTGGGAGGTCGTGGGTTCGATCCCCGTGGCCAACCTTCCTGACCCATGGGTTCTTTTCGGAGGTTTCCCCGGTCGCAAGGCGAGTGCTGGGAAGTATTTCCAGATTCTCCGAATTTCCTGTCGCTCCATTTCGTTACATTAATAATTTAATTTCACCCTTCATCCCGTTAGTTTTCTTTCAGGGTTGGAAGTGTCGGCGAGCGTCGCGGTGGCACGGTAGGGAAAAGGGTGCGCTCTGAAAATCTCGACCCCCGGATTTCAAGGCGAGCCTACTGGTTTCCGGACCCCCCATGGGATAGCCCGAGGGGGGAGGGGGGCCATTTTCCGCGTCCCGTGCCCCCCTTGTGAGTACGAACCCGAGAGAAGGGAGAGGAACCGGGCTGAGTCAGCCTCCGCCAAGTCGTTTCTACCTGGGAAAATGTAGGGACCCTACCACCTGCACTGACGTGGCAATGTTCCGGCCGCCCTTAGGATCCTTCGCCTGATCCATCCTCCAGGAGGGTGCTACGTCAGGGGCATAGGTACAAGTGATCCTGCTAAGTCCCCCTCCGCAAGTTGTCACAGTCAACCACCTATGATCTGATTCTAAACGTACCAGGGATTTATTTCAGGGTGCGACATCATGTAGCATTGAGATATGTGGCCATCAGTTTGAGCAACCCTTGTGAGGTACAAAAGGCTACAAGCTAATTCAGTATGACAGTGATCGCACATGGAGTTAACTGTAAATGACGCAAATAAACTATATAGTTGTAAATAAGCAGGAACGCAGTAATGGTGACACTGTGATACACAAGTTTATTGTATTAATTGGCTTTCTTAAGCTAGCTATTCAGTAGAGCATACTATATGCACTGTTTAGTTTTTACTCATTTTAATTGAAACATGCTGTATATCGCAAGTAAGGTAAAGTGGGCAGAAGAATCACTTGTTCTACTCATTGTCCCTTTAGAAGAGGGTGTTACTGAAAAGTCTCTTCCCAACTCTCTGCAGACGGCACATTACGAAGTGGAACTACGAAACCTGCATTGCGCGACTTTGTAGCTTTATTAATGACTCAAATAAATGACAACTATAAAAAAAAATTGATAACAATATCCTGTTCTTATTTCTACATTCTCATTTCCATGCTCTCTCAGAAGCAGCAATACTATATTGTAATCTGCATCAGTGAACTCATTTCTTGTCTGACGTCCGTGCTATACACAGGGTGTAAAACAATATAGTATATGGCTCGGAGGCAGATAGATACGCACTATTCCATTAAATTTTGCTTATAAATCCATATCCAGATACTCGAGTTTACACACTAGAACCTCCGAAACGGGAAGAGGGGATGACTGCAGAAAAACACAATCTAGACTCCGCGAAAAACAGTAGACGTCACATTCGTTAGTTAACAGTTGTTTACAAAGGGTAGCGCATTTCTTATTCGTGATGCAGAGTAGTTCTGCAATATATCCAGCACAGCAAACGGTTGTATTTACAGTATTTTTCTGTTTAATAATTCCAAGCATTAATTTGTTTTGCTAGCTTCAAGCGGTAATGGACGATGGTGGCCTTGAACGCAAATGCACAGTACACTGAGAAAATTCTATCAACAACGTTACCGCAGCAGATGTCACACAGCCCACACTATGTTTCCAAGTTTGGAGAGGCGTTTAAGTGATACAGGGAGCTCTCTCCTAACAAACATCCCTGTGCACGTGCACACCACACACTAGAGTCTGATCCCTTTCCAAAGTTCTACATCCCATAACCAGGTAATGCACAAATGTAGTGAAGCTCGCGGGGCCATTTCGAACACTTTCAGCAACTAATTTTTCTTTCTTTCTTTGGCATTTCAGTTATCTTTTTACTTCGCATCTCTTGTGATCCGTACCACATATGTCCAAGTTTCACAGAAACTAGCATATAAACACATTTTACTGAACATGAGAGATAGGACCCATCTAACTGCCATCAAGTCTTGTAATATTTATTTATTCCCTGAAGATGAGGGCGACGATAATTCTTGAAAGCTTTGTAATCTCTACAGAATTAACCTGGCTGATAACTCAGAGAGGTTATTTATTTATTTATTTATTTATGTATTTATTTATGTATGTATGTATTTATGTATGTATGCATGTATGTATTTATGTATGTATGTATGTATTTATTTATTTATATGTTTATTTATTTATTTGTTTATTTATTTATATGTTTATTTATTTATTTATTTATTTATTTATTTATTTATTTATTTATTTATTTATTTATTTATTTATTTATTTATTTATTTATTTATTTATTTATTTATTTATTTATTTATTTATTTATTTATTTATTTATTTATTTATTTATTTATTTATTTATTTATTTATTTATTTATTTATTTATTTATTTATTTATTTATTTATTTATTTATTTATTTATTTATTTATTTATTTATTTATTTATTTATTTATTTATTTATTTATTTATTTATTTATTTATTTATTTATTTATTTATTTATTTATTTATTTATTTATTTATTTATTTATTTATTTATTTATTTATTTATTTATTTATTTATTTATTTATTTACAGCCGTAGACCCGAACCTAAACTTAGAATACGACAGTCATGCATAAAGAAATGTGCCAGTTTCATAGTTGGGCAGTTCACAATGTCGGAACGTGTGGTTTCTTGACAAGCATATAGCTGTTGGAGGCTACTTTCAACAGCACGTTCAGCCACGTCAATTGATGCTACCTGTTGGAATGATGTTCTGCGAGAGCAACTACATCCCGAGCGATAATGGCGCACTTCACTCGAGTAAACGTTTGGTGTGCAACTGAAGCAATGCATCTATTGCTTATAAGAAAAATCGAAACCTCCTTTAACTCCTTTAATTTCATGGTTCAGGCGTAGTTGTACCACACGAAAGTTTGAATGAACGTGTCAGATTGGTACCATCTCTGGTAGAACCGTAAAGCGCTTAGACTTAAATGTATCCTACCTATTTATATGTAAGTGACAATACTGGCCAATGTACTTTATTAAGGATCTAATGTTTCACGGCCGAAGTCCGTAGAATGGTTGGTTTCCTGGCTAGAGGACGGCTTCGTGGTGGGATTATCTATTCAGAATAGGTACGGTGAAAAGGTGACTCGGAATTATATTTGCCTTTCCCCACCGTTTTTCCTCTGTCCGGCATAGTTTTCATAGGACTGTGTGTGCTATTAGGTTGTGTTGTGCTACATCCTTGCAGGTCCTTTGCCCCTGAAACTTCGCCCATGAAAATTTCACCTAGGGTTTAACGCCCAAGAATTTTTCCTTGTAGCATTTTTCGCATAGACAATATTCTGTACTTGCTACAGTAATTTTTATGACGCATTTATTCAGATTTTCTAAATTCTCACTTGCAGATGACAGAATTACTGAAACTACAAAGGCTAAAGCTATCCAAGATCAATTTCTGCACAGGATGTTCGGTGTGGAAGAAAAAATGGACTCTGGCTGCTCCATACCAAGCTGAAGCAGAAGAGGAAGTTTTAATGTATTTGCCTGAAAACAATTTGATTAGAACCATTAGGAAACATCGAAATAAAACCCGTCCACTATTGCCTAGGAACCTAGCAGAGATTAAATTATGCCCTCAGGTGACACAATACAAAGCGCAAAGTTTTTAATAGTCTTTTCTGAGGTAGAAGATGCAAATCCTATTCCTTTACTCCGAATAGATAACACTTTATGGGATATAGCAAGCAGCAGTATTATTTTCCTTGACGGTAAATTTGGAACCGTCCCTCGGACTTGGACAGTCATCTACTTGCACAGTATCGTACACGAATACGTATTCCGGTTCCTACTAGCCTATGCCCTCACTATGAGAAGAAATGAAGAGATATACACGGCAATTCTAAATCAATTTGTGGCTGCGATAATAGTAAGAATCCGTAGAGAGCAAAGACCACCAGTTGACTTCGAACTTGCTCCATAACGCCGCCCGACAAGTATTGCAATCCACACACACATTACATCGGCAACTTATTGGGAAAATAAATTAAGACAAAACTGTTTTTGACATGTTCTATGTTCTAGGTTTTCTTTTTTTTTTTTTTTTTTTTTTTTTTTTGGCAATTACGAATTTACAATATGCAATCCTATCGTAACCCTAAGGCAAATACCTTACATTATGTGACAAATTGGGAGATACGCTAACATAATACACCGAATGCGGACAAATTACACACTACCTGCCACAAAATCAAACTGTCTGATACTTCCTACAA
This sequence comes from Tenodera sinensis, assembly GCA_030765045.1. Lineage (NCBI taxonomy): Eukaryota > Metazoa > Arthropoda > Insecta > Mantodea > Mantidae > Tenodera > Tenodera sinensis. The sequence goes on along the minus strand of CM060968.1, from coordinate 96,289,298 downwards.
GTATATCAGCTTAAAATTATATAACTATTTGCCAGAGTGCTTGAAAAACACGATCTCTACAGTTAAGTGTAAAGCAGAGTTACAGAGATTCATTAAACAAAAAATTATTCCTCAGATGAATATGGTAAATACTACGTAGGGAAAATGCAAGTATTATATATCTAATGAACTTGTTTGTTGCATAGGTACTGTTCACCTAAGGGGTGCACTTCGGCTCAAAAATGATGCCTGACGACTGCCTTTAAGATCATGATCCTTGTTTATTGGGTTTAGGATTCTGATCGAATTTATGATAAAATGTTAATATGTATAGAATTGTGGTCAATTAGTAAACTTTTATTGCCTTATTGACGAACCCATGATAGATATGTAAATTCTGTTCTATTCCTATAAAGATACCTGATTGAAGTTTTCCGAGGGTTTCCTCAGCTGCTAAAGCGAATACTGGGTATATTGCCATTTACTTCGGTATATCATTGTGTAAGCTTGCTTCAATATATATAACCTATAAATCTGTATTAGTTTACATGGTGGATACATCTAATTCTAATTCTGATTCTGCTCTTGGTTCCAACATACATCAGCCAAGAAACCACGTACTTAATGTTAGTGGATGAAGGTGGCAATGGGGAAACAAAGCATTGACAAGCCAAATTATGGGCGAAAAGTACATAGGAAAGAACAGTCAATCCGCTATATATTCCCATTCCTGTGATACTAAACAGGAAGGCAATTTCGACACGCCTGGGTCTGTTTGGATCAGCTGTTGTTTCTGTTGGTGCGAGTGTAACAATTGATTATAACAATGGATGAGGAGGGCAAATTTCTTCCCCCTCTTTCTGTCTCTCTCTCCGTCCAGAGACTTTACAATATGTGGACCTGGACATACTAACTGCATATTTCTCATGATTGTCACAATAAATCAGTAACAAAGTTTTGAAATATAAACTTGCTTCTTACTTACATTAACTTTTTTAAATAAGGATACCTATAGAATACCTATATCTTACTATCAGGTCGAAACTGATTACAATTCTGTTGCTCGGCGGAATCAGTTTTCAAAATTTAATTCAATATTTTAATAACGACATTCTAATATAAATTTGTTTAGGTCACAACGCCTCTTACATTCCGTGGAATACGGCTAAAAGGCGCTATACAGTTCACGTGTACAGTACACTAAGAAAACCGCTTTATTGCCAGAATTGTTTGCAAGATATTATTACGAAAACATATCATCAATGAACGTTGTCAACATTTTCTATGTGACATGCTTATTAAGAGATATAAAAATGAGAGACGGAAACTGCTTCACTCGGTCTCTTATATGAAATTTATTTTTTTTTTATGCACGAGCGTAATATTCGCATTCCTCGAGAAAGTAATACAGCTAAGAAAGGTTCTCCGTAACTCACTGAAACATATGGGAAATTCGTTGTGGCAAAGATATGCAAGTCGTCTAAACCTCATATTGGATCTTACAGCTCACTATATGTATGCCTTTATTTACTTCAAAAGTTATTGTAATCTTATCTACATCGCAATATGGGTAATATGTTTATTTTAATATCAAAATTCAATTTCTCGAGACTAGCATTTTCTCTTTTATGAAACAGTTTTATTTTCTTTTACTTATTTCTTCCCCGAGAAGCACGTTGGTGTATTTTTTTTTCTTTCTTTTTCCTCTTTCCCTGTCTTCTTTTCCTTTCTTTCAGAAAATGAGAAACAGAATATTGAAACAGCTAAAAGTAAACTTTCTCTGGCAATGACTTGCGCACTCAGAGCACGAGAAAATAACAAAAAGAAATAATAATAAGAAAAAAGCCTTCCTCCCCTTTCTACCCTTCCACAACCCTCTCCTCTACCGAAAATGGCGGAAAGAAAAACAAGGGGAAGGTAATATGGTGAATATGTGATGGGAGTTTGGAGAGTGAGTGGGGTACAGAAAAAAAAAACAGAAACAGTGTGCGAGAGAGAAAGAAATTGGATCGATACGTCATTTGGGCTGTTACCATGGCAGCATATAACCTACCCCTCCCATACCTCCTGCACCCTACTCCCATCCCCCTTTTTTTCTATACACGATGTTGCTAAAAAAACGCGAATGAATATTTTCTCTTCAAGTTTGTCTCTCTTACTCTACATCCGTCCTCTGTCAGTGACTTCAGTCTTTCTGCTCTTATTGCTGTACCAATATAAGGCATACACACACGCGCTTGTCAAGTTCCCACCTCCCTTCTCTAATCTTAACATCATCTTAACCAATCTCATATTTCACTTAATTTGCTAAATAAAAATTATACCAATTTGGAAGTCCTTCTAGCTATTTAAGCACGTGAAAGGCTCTTGTTAGTAACTGCAATACTACACCCATTCTGCAAGCTTCCAGTGTGAATATGTCTCAATCTCTTCTGTGCAGCAGAGAGGTGCATTGAAAAGGTTGCACAGCAATCCTTAATTTATTTACTCATTCATATTTACGTTGCAAAACCATATGTTTATACAGACAGCACATGAAGTAAAACAGCTGATATGCAAAATCATTCGAGTCTAGATTGCACAGAAACTTCCTCCCCAATAGATCGCAGAAGGGAAGTTTTCCCTCCGTAATAAACATCTGAGGGCAAACTTCGGGAAATAAAGTTCGCCAATGAATGACTACCATGAAATACTAGGGAGCATAGCGAGTTTGCTAAAATGAACTTAAATAATTGAAGAAGTTGTGAACCTGGAAAATATAATTACATAATCTTTAGGGGTGGAAGGGAAAGATCTGTTACTTGTCTGACTAAAGTACGCTACGTCTACCTTAATAGTTAGATTGAAAAACATGTATCTAATAATCCCAGAAATATTGATAAGGTGCTCTGTTTTCCTTACCTACTTTACATTTAAGGTTATTTTAGGTTTTATTATTTTATTAAAACCTTTATCTCCTCTATCGATTAAAGAATACTATATTTTAGGAGATGTACAAAATGTTATGCTCATGGTAAATGCAATATGCTTTGCAAATAACTGGATTGTGTATAACAAAGCTAATATCTTTTTTACATTACATCGTCAATATTAATGTTGGTGAAGTATCGTGTTATGAATCGGAAAAAATAATACAGTAACCAGGATATGAACCACAAGAAAGTGAAGTTTTTTTTTAATGTAATTATTTATTGTAACTAAGTATTGGTTTATTGCTCAAGCTGGTTTACTTAGAGGCTGTCAGTAAGATGATATGACTAACATGCTGAATGCTAACATACAGGAAAATGACACGTATAATAAAATGAACATAAAGAATTTATTCTATAAATTGACTGTCTCTACAAACTTGCTCCACTTTAGGAATTCAAATCTTAGGAACAAAGCTTGGAAGAGAGGCGAAGTCAGGAATCCTCCTTCCAAAATCTAAGCGCAGACTATGACGTTTCAATCTTAGGTAAAAAGGAAGCGGCGGTTTGCAAAGCTGGTGAATACGTACCCCTGCCGTTCAGAGTAGATGTAGATGTCACTATGTTGGAGTTCTGCATTGTTCAACTACATAGAAGAGTGAAAAAGTTAGCTAATGGACATTTCTAGTTCAATGAAATAGTTAACCAGAGATAACTCATTCAGATTCAAAAGGACAATTCGCACCAATACATAATAAGTCGGTTATACTTTATAGTGCAGTCTTCACAGCTAATTATGAACACCATTCATAGTAGCTCTAAAATACAATATCAAAGATTCAATAAATCACTACAATAATGATTTTTTAAAGATCACGTACAGACTCTTAATACGTCGTGAAATATGCTAACTAGAATATTAATGAAGCGGCGCAGTTTTATTTCTTAGATAGCAATTCCAGCTGTTAATTTAATGCAGTTCGCTCAACCGACCTTGGATGAATTTATGTGCTTAAGATGATTTCGGTGCTTCTTTGCTTACTCCTACTTCTGTTGACAAAACGTTCCCAGCCACCTCGATAAACAACACCGCTGTTGTCAGAAAGCTATTATTATTACTACCACTATTATTACTATTATTATTATTATTATTATTATTATTATTATTATTATTATTATTATTATTATTATTATTATTATTATTATTATTATTATTATTATTATTATTATTATTATTATTATTACTATTATTATTACGGAATCGATCAGCACAACAATTTATCATCTCATGTTGTGTCGTCTGTGCGTTACCAGGCTGAGGACAGCCCCAAGTGTGTCTGCCTTGTCACAGTTAACTGCTAATGTAGGGTTTGCAGGATGGCGGGTGTAATTCAGGTTGGGATAGTAACAGGAAATAGCAAGATTTGCTCCTCCACGGCTGCCGGTCAGGGTGCAAGTCCTTGAGCACCGCTGTGTTTCAACTGTATCAAAATAAAAATGGGGGTTGACTTTAACTTTTGAAATCCAAGCATGTCTTACTAGGATTGTATAGGACCTCAGCTTTTGCTGCTGGTGTACAGATCCGTAAGCCAAAACCATCAATAACACGAGAAATAACAAGAACGGAGTACAGATTACTGTCGCAAATTGAAAGGATGTGTAATGCACTCACTCTTCAAGGGTCACAAATTGTTATTTTCGTACCTACATTAATTTGGATCCTTGAATTTTAATAAAACTGAAACGACTAGATCTTTCACCGAAAAAACATCGTTTTCTCACCTCTACTACCGATATTTGCACAGAGATGTAACAAACTATAATGTATTAAATACTTCCTTCCGATACTACTCTTGGACAAAGTGTTATTTTTTCACTATTTCTATATAAGTGATATATAACTTGAGTAACTGTTAGCATTCCTGTGAAATAAAGTTGAACTGTATAACCATAGCATAAACATTCAACTTCTCTCGGCACGTGATTTCACCTCTCTGAAATGTGAAGTATCTGGGACATTAAACAATTAAAGTTACCGGCCAAAGCGAGTCACCTTGTGCACGCTGTACTTGAATTATATCCTAAATAGTTATTGAAACATTTAGCCCTTTGAATACACTGTCAATTACGTGGTTTTAACCTTGAAAGAATGTAGAAGGAACCGGTATCTACAAATATAAAGTCACTATTCTGCCTAATTCACAAGTAGAGGATAATCTGAACGAATGCCACAACATAAGCACAGCTTCCCACTGTAGCGCCGTTTCACCGAATGAGCAATTTCCTGAACGAGGGGCTCGAAAGGGAGAGTGGAATAATTGGGTCCTACGGAGTCCTTGACATCCTGACCTTCTGGGGATTTATCTAAGAAACCTCCCCCATTTTGCATTAGATTATCATTAATGCAAGCATTGTGTCGTATTTTACGTGGCATTCATTTCTCTTTTACTTTTTCTACCACCTAACTAAAGCAGGTAGAAGTAGTACATCAAAAAATTAAAAGAAAAAACGCGGTGTTCAGATTTCACCGGAAATACACATTCAGAGGCCTTCTGGGTCCAAAAACAAATATTCCTATCTGTACGTGTATGTGTGCATATGCGTGGAACTTACGCGTAAAGCATCATAACTGAAACAACAAACTTGGTATTTAAGTTCAATGTCTTTCAAAGATGTGATAACGAATAGTTTTAAGAAAATCATTCACCCCAAAATTTTCTTCTTCCGTTTTCTCAAAAACGGCTCTACGGTCCGAATGCCACATGTTTCACATACTTTAATAATAAACTGTATATCTCTGTCAATAGTCTGTGAAGTCCCCTATATTCATAGTTAATTTTATATTATTTTTGTGTAAGAAAAAAAAAATGTAAATCTTGTTTCAACATACAATTTATGTCAAAATAATTTAATGTAGTTTCGACCATTGCACAGTGGACCAGAGACTCAAGAAACCTAGCCAAAACTTATTTTTCGTTACGAGTTAAATCCATCGAGGCACAATAATTATTTAAAAGTAAAATTACTAAAACGATCTATGAATAAGAAAATGTATAGGTATTTCTATTTTATATTGTGACGGCGGCCGAGCACCTGAGACACTCAAGGTCAAACTACCACATCACTGCTTGGCTCAATGACAAAGGAAGGGTCAGAACAAGCAGGATTAAGAGCACGAGGTACGAAATGGGAGAGAGGAGAGCCGTGATAGAAGTTGTAGTGTTTAACGCCCGCTTTTACTACTACGGCACCGCAGGCGGTGACACTGATGACACATGGAATGAAGATGGAGCACCGGTGGAATGAGATGGCGGGGGAAACCGGAGCACCCGGAGAAAACCCGCCCTGACGCCGCTTCGTCCACCACGAATACCACATGCGGGTCCCTGGGATCGAACCCGGGCCGCCTAGGTGGTAGGCGAGCGCGCTAACCGCTCGGCCACGGCGCCGCCGAGCCGTGATGGAAGACACCACCCCACATTCGCCTTGCCGAGCAGTGCAAAACCACGGAAAACCCCATGTTCAGAGTGAGTGGGAACAAGAACCTCCCGAATGCAAGCCTAAGACATTACCGTGGAGCTATCTCGCTCGGTGTTTGGGCACGTTAAAAACCGCTCAGGAGCAGCTCGATTCCACCTGCCAACAGTTGGTTATTCCTCGAACACAAGCGCGAGTTTTTGTTTCCGAGGAGCGCATTCAGCAGAAGAGGAATCATTCCAACTGAAAGAAATACAAATATATACCACATGTTCTGAACCCAAACATGCTGATCGTTTAAATAGTACATTGTGCTACAAGTATGGTAAGCACATCATAAAAGAATGGGGAGGACCTTGAGAATTCGAGACGAAGTCCATTGCGTATTACAACCTTCTTTTTTCCGACAATACTAAACTATAGAAATAGTAATAATAATCCCTAGGGCGTCTCCTCTAAGTAGAGCTTACCCTAAGCGCCCTGCCGCTGCGTCCTCCAGCAGCAGCCAAGGACGCGGAGGAGTGCAGGTTGGGGGTGGTGGGGGTCAGCACGTTGACTCCCCCGAGGACGCTACCTTTCTATGAGGATAGTACCTCAATTGGCCCTTCAGGGACCTAACGAGGCTGAAAGAAATGATTTTGTTGTTTAACGGCGCTGTCAACTGTCAAGATCACATCAGTGTCGCCGGTGTACCGGAATTTTGTCCCGCAGGAGTGTTTTTACATGCCAGTAAATCTATTGACATGGATATGTCGTTTTTAAGCACACTTAAAAAACATCGGTCTGGGCCGGAGATCAGTAGGCCAACGTCTAACTAACTGAGGCATCCAGACCGACAATGAGGCTGAGTGCACCCCATACCAGACCTCCCACTAGGTGAAAAATCCCATGCCGATACCGGGGATCGAACCCGGGTCCTCCGCGCCAGAGGCGGTCATAGAAATACTACTTACACGAAAATAAAAGCTACTAACGCTGTAACCTTGGGGTGAACTAACGATTGCTAATCCATTTCAGGCTGCTCACCCTAAAAAGGTAAATAACTTGCAGCAGATACCTGCTGCTGAGTTAAACTGTAAGCAAATAGTAACAAATAAAACCAAAGTTGAAGTACAAATAAAGGATAAACAGAAGACAGCGAAGGGAAACACCTGGCGTACTGTAGCCAACACAGATTTATTGTGGTTATTTACCCCCGGAAGGAAGGAATGTAGTGAGGGAACTACAGGTGGCCACAGGCCGCAGGCAGAGTTAACAGACAAGCGCGGAAGTTTCTAACATTTCCAAACATGATGACCCGTCCCAGTGCAGGAGCTGCCAGAGAAGGCGAACAAGCGACCCTCCAACCCAGCCACCTACAAGTACAGCTGTATTCTTCACATCGCGCATGAATCCATAACATCAGTACGGTAGCGCCATACAAGGAGCCGAGAAGCATGCCTGAAGGGGAAGAAGAAAATGAAATGAAGGCGAAATGATCGTAATAGAGCAGTGATGTCCAACCTTGTCTCTTTGTAGACGCTTACGCAAATAGTCGGAGGGTGAATCAACTCCTGCTTGTGACGTGTACAAACACAACCAGACAGTCAGTATCCAGTGACGGACACAAACAAGCTATTCCATGGCAGTTTCTAAGTCATTCCTTGAAATGTCTGGGAATATCCTAGAAGACCTCTTCATTCTGGATGACTTTTACATAAATGGTAAACAGTAACTGACAGAGAAAGCTTAATAAATAAGAATGTGGATCTCGTTAAGACACAATTTATGTCAAATACCTTTTTTTCTTTTGAATGAACTATTCAAATGAACTATTTTCGAGGTATTCTTTATTTGTTTGAATTTGCCAAAACTTGTACTTTTCTCAAATACGAATATGTTATTAAGTTTTTTTTATCTCTTGGCCTTCCAAAGAGAATGGAATTTCAAAGGCATTGCATAGTAACCAGCTCTTAAAACATTTCACTATCACTTAAAGCCTACTGTATTCCAATATTGTTGCTCTTGCACCTACAAGAAAATTAGCAATAATATAATTTCTGAAAATACTTATGTCGATTAAAATGTAGTAGATAAAGAAATAAGCATTTGCAAGCGTAGTGCGTATAAGAGTGAGCATAGCTATATAGCTACCGATTCATACTTTTCTCGGTTAGACCACAAGGGAATCGCATATCAGAGATAAATACCCCAAAGGCGACTTACAATTGTACGAATCAGCTGGAGAATTTAATGTCGTACTGGCAAGTTGGCCATGGTAGCTTGGTGGTTAAAGCAGCCGCTCGATAAGCGGAAGATCCGTGGTTGAAATCCCGGCTATGGCATTGAATTTTTCAGTCCTGATTCCACCTCTTAAACATTGCCGATACATAGCTTGTGTGTTTAAAAACACCAGTAGTAAGCTTGTTGGCATAAAAAAATAATAATTGATAGGCTTCTTAAAAGGTAAGTAGTACCAAAGAAGTCATTAATGAACAGAGGTTTATGGCATAAGATTTGAAATTGCTTCCGTAAATCAAACGCCACATGCATATAACCAAACCGCCACTGCAACACAATGCACGTCTGAGAGAGTGGCGCTGGCCGCATAAAGTTGAAGGGAGTAAATCGAACCTCCTCTCTTTCGCAAACTTTGCACATCGCTGTATTAGAGTAAGCTCCCCAGCACTCGCCAAAATCATTTGGGAAACCACCAAATAGCCCAAGTTAAGGCGTGTGGTCAATGGGGTTCGAACCAGTGACCTCCAAAAGTGGATAGCACACGTTATGCGGCGCTACCTCGCTCGATGAGACACATGTTATATTCTAAGCCTGCAGTAATAAATGCATATCAAAAGTTAGGATTTAATGTGGTGCAACAAAATAGACAAAACACTGTAGGGTAGAATGCAGGAATTCAACATGACAGTATGAACGAGAAGTGGATCAGAAAACAACATAGCCCAAATTATATTTTGAAGTCACGGGATATGGTTACATTTGAGTCGCGCTTGCAGAAGCCTAACATTATACCACAGGGAGAACATAGTAAATAAACGTTTACAACAGTTGCAGAAAGTGATGTACTCATCTCCTTATGAGTGGCGTTTTACGGCCGTAAGGCAAGCGAGGTTAGAAGTTGGATTCGATTAAGTAAAGGTTAAATGCAGAGATTTGTCTATCCCCCCTCCCCTCTCTCATTTCTCATCGTCTCTCCTTCCCTCAATCCCCATCCTCTTCCCTCTCATCTGTTCTCTTCCTCACTTCCCCTCTCTCTTTTCCAGTCTTTCACGCTAATCCCTTTCCTCACCTCTCCATTTATCTTAATGTGACGTTTAGAAATACTTCAAATCGCGTCTGAGATGCTAAAAAAGATTATAACTAAAGCAAAATGTGTATCGGTGAACAAAATGTGCCTCTTTCAGCCACCCATGGTGATGACAATAAGCCTGTACCCAGAGAATTCTGGACATAAATGTCATTCACCTCGTAAACTCTTAAATACCTATATGGCATTTTTATCAAAATAGTTATTGTCATTTTTGATAAAATCTAAAGTAATGAAATAATATCCATAAGAACCCTCTTGTGGACATTATTTGAATATTTTCGAACAATGTTCAATAAGGGCACACTACGAGACACGTCTGTGCAAATTCAAAGAAAAACGCGTGTAAAGCGAGCAAAATCGTTTTTGCTCACCGTGATTTGACTGCCAATTATTATTGTAGTAATCCCACAAGAGACTATGTCTGTTAATAGTAACAGGAATAGGACATACAATTTAATTTAGATTTTCAGAATATCAGCTTATATCGAAGCTGCATAGAGAGGAGAGAGGTGAGGGGACAATGGAAGGGGAAATATGAGAGACTGGAAAAGGAGATAGGGCATGGGAATAGAAAGGGAAATACTCGAGAGTGGAAAAGGAGAGAAAACGAACGGTATAAAAAGAGGCACAGAGATGTAAATAGTGAGAGAGAAGGGAGAGGAAGAAAACAATGAATATGAGAGAGTGAGACGGGGAGGAAGAGAGAGAGAGAGAGAGAGAGAGAGAGAGAGAGAGAGCGCACCTCTGCGTTTAGCGCAGCAGATATGCGTGATCTGCTGGTAATATGTAAATAAATTAATTTTAATGTTTGTTCTTTTACACATGCCAAGAATAGCCTAAAGTTGGATAGATAGAATTATTATACCTTAAAATTCAACGTCACAGTCAGGATTTGAATCACGGGTCTTGACTTAACTTGCCGCTGCTCTAACGAACTAAGCTACCATGGCAATATGTGGTACCACATAAAATTTCCCAACGGACTCACATTTTCCCCGGTAAATCACAATGTATGCTCAAATACATTTTGAGATAAAATACCTCATTGGTAAGTTCTGTAAGCCAGAGCAGCAACCAGTAAGCTTTGTAACAGTAAGTCTTTGAATTTTTCAGTTAATTCTACCTTCAGCAAATTAAATTCTATTTTGACTATTTAATACATAGAGGCGTTAAATTACCATATACGAATTATCACCTGGTCGTTCTTTTGTTTAGTCACAGTCGCCAATATATCCCATAAATCGCTCAATTGTACACCTTACAATCGATTAACAATCAAAATAGCAATTCATTTCAATTTGCCAACTCTGTTTTAACACTGTTATTTCAATAATTAATGTATTTATCCAGAAGAAAGGTTATTTGTTCATGTTAAAAATAAATACAGAGATTCATTTCAGATTATGAACAGGTTTTCGGTTGTAACAAGAGAAGATCGAAATATATGGAATTCCGAGTTTCGCTTCCCTTAGTTGGCAGTACTCTAATCAAACTAGACTAATCGAAATTAATGTATTTGGGCTAATTTTTTTATGGAATTTAACATTTTCAGGGCAAATCTTTGGGATATAGCGTTCGAAGTCATCACTTATTTATGAAATAGTTCAGGTAAATATCATTCGACGGTCTGACGGTTAGGTCAAATGTCTTAGGATATTACTCGTAATAATTATTCATTCACGGTGTCCTTTTCTAGATGCCAGCATGGACAGTTGATTCAGACTCCATCAGCTCCAGAAGTTTATGTCCGAGTCTGATTCAAAATTCCAAAATTAGGTCTTAATTACGCTAGTTAATGTTATACATAAAGAAGAAAACTTGCAACGGAACTTCAATAATGTGCCATTAGTTTAGTCGTAATTATTTATTACATTGCAGCGTTTGAAGTGAACAATAATATATAAGATCAGAGCTTAATCGGGAATGACCGAGATGCACTGCGGCACGTCAATTGTATCCCAAATTATGCAAGGTGTGCCATTATTTCAGAACCGACAATCTACCAAGAGCGTCGTAATGTTCTGTTTGCTTATTAGGTTTCATGTTTTCTTCTTACATTAGCACACTACGAAATCAACGCTACTAAATGACATCAATGTGGAGAAAACTATTCGAGGAAGGAAGGAAAACTGACGCCTGCATTAACGGGTCATAAACATATCTGATTTAGAAAAATCGATTAATTGGTATTTCACTTTAATGTTTTTCAAGGATGTGACACGAAGATTTTGAAGAAAATCCCTCCACCCCAATTTACCCTTTACATGGAAAATGTTTAGAAAATTTTGATTTTCTTGAAAATGGCTCTAACGATTTTGATCAAAATGCCCTATGTTTGAAATATTTTGATGAAAAATGAAATACATATCATGAATTTTCTGGCTATAGCCTATGTAGTCCTATTTACTCTGGATGACTTTTGAATAACTCCTACACCGTAAGAGGTAGACAAGCGTTTCACATAGTGTTTTTCGGATTTGACTATCAACAAATCCTCATAGTTACACCTGACTGACTTTGGCCTGGAGGAAATTTTGGAAAACAAAAGTAAGGGCTTAAACAATATAACGGAAGGAAGAAGACACAAGCCAAAAGCAGGAATACAACGCCTTATTTATCTGATTAAACTTGCTTCATACCAGAAGCAGAAGACGAAGGTTATGTAAAATAAAACTGTGTCCCTGCTATACAGCATCTTCCTTCTTCTCTCCCTCCCATCCTCCCACCCTTCCATCCTTCCTTCTTTTACTTTGTCTACTACGTATAGTAAGTACAGGAAGTACTGTATTCCATCCAGAAATTCGATGTCGAGATTTCACCGGAAAAATATGCTTTGAGGCTCCTGAATAAAAAAATAAAAATAAATAAATAAAAAAAAACATTTTTAGAAAAAGGTATGTGTGTCTGTACGCAGCATAACTCAAAACGAAAATTCAGTTAAAAACCAAAATTGGTATTTAAGTTTAATATCTTTTAAGGATGCGACACGAAGACTGAAGAAAATTCCTCCACCATAAACAACCCTTTACAGAGAATATTTCTCGAACATTTTGATTTTCTCGAAAATAGCTCTAACGATTTTGATTAAAAACCCATATATTTAAGATATTTTTAGGACAAATCAAATGTATATTTTAAATGTTCTGGCTAGGCAGTCTTGTTTACTCTTGATGAATTTTGAATAACTCGAAAACAGTAAGAGATAGACCAAATCTTACTATACAAAAATGTTGTTGTTGTTTTCTAGTGCCTTGCATCTGGCAATGAAGCCATTAGCATTCGTGCTCTCCAATACTTTTGAACTGTAGTTTCTTCTGATCTTAATGCTTCACAGGTCTTCAAGTGTTCTTCATTCATTTCTGCTGGATCGTTACACAGGACACATATTGGTGAGGCTGAGATACCTATTCTGTAGAGATGACTTGCCAAGCAGTCATGATTTGTCAATAGTCGGAAGGTTGCAACAGCTGTTTTCCTTGGTCTCTGGGGGATTATATCTGGATTGGAAAGTAGTGTAATCCATTTTTTATCTTTGGCATTTGTTTCTATTTCTTGTAGGTATGAATGACAAAAATTTTTAATGATCAAGCGTTTTATTGAGAAATATGAGAAATTGAATTTAGACTTTTGTTTTATTGTTGTGCCTTTCTTTGCAAGTGAGTCTGCAGCTTCGTTCCCCATGACTCCACAGTGTGCTGGAATCCATTGGAGATGAACAGTCTTATTAACTTTTTGGAGTTGTGTTAACATTTTGTAGCATTCTCTAATTTTTGTTGACTTCTTTGTAGTATTTGAACATATTCCCTGAATTGCAGCTTTAGAATCTGAGAGAATTACTGCCTTGTTAAATTTATTTAAGGGAAGATTTAATAATTGTCGGAGAGCAATGTATACAGCCTCTATTTCTCCATCATAATTTGTTGTGTCTCTGCAGACAGAATGATAAAAGGAAAAATGTGAACATGTAACTCCAGCTCCAGTAAGGTTTTCCTTCGAGGATCCATCAGTATATATGTGCAGCCATTCTTCTGTGGGATACCTAGTATTGATTGTTTCCAGAGCTAGAAGTTTTCTATACAGAAATGTAGATCTCGTTAAAACACAATTCATGTCTAAATGTTCTTTTTTTTTTTTTTTTTTTTTTTTTTTTTGAGTGAACTATTTCGGAAATATTCCTTGGTATTTTTGTGAGTTTTAAAGTACTTAATATTCGTAAAATGAGAGATCGTTATTCATTTTTTATATCTTAGCCGTGCAAAGAGAACGGAATCTCAAAACTTTAAAAGATTTTACTATCGATCAAAGGCTACTGTATTCCCACATTCCCTTGCACCTACGAGGAAATAAACATTAAGATAATTCCTGCAAACATTTATCTCAACTAACACGAAGAAGGTATAGGAATAAGAGTCTGTAAGAATGGTTAATACAAGAGTAGAGACAGTCATGTGAGTTGTCTGGGTCCTCAGATTTTTTCATTTAGCCGTACATGCTATAGCCACAATCTATCGGAAAATGTTTTTGTCCGAAATCACACCTAGTTTATCCTAAAAGATGAACGCCAAAGAGTTTAGAAAATGTGAAACAGCATTTTCAGGAGTTAAAAAAGATAAAAATCACAGTATATTTATGACAACCTTGTTATTGGCATGTCTTCAAGTGCAGAGTGAAAGTTTAAACCCAGTAAGAAACGGGATTTGCTGCATAGATAAGGATCTTGGATTTCTGCATAATGAACGATATGGAGTCCTTAAAACATGTATAATTTGTGCGTTGTTTAAAAGCGAAACCAGTTACTCGCTTAGCAACGCACAAATCGAATTATAAAGCCACGAAATTATGCTTGGAAATTGAAAGAGATTGGCTCAGAAACAATGTAACATGACAATGTATCTGGGATACGTACAAAGTACCTGCATAATTCCTAATGCTTAGCAGAAAGGAGGCCGGAGCTACATGTTATATTTTACGGACGGTCACTATTCAACATTAAGAATCATGTTGAGAATTCTATTCGATGGAGAAATACTGCCACAGGAGTTCAGAGTGTTGAATATCTGTCCACAAACAATATTGAAATGGAAGAGCACAAAACATATACCTAATACTATAATAACCACTGGTGAGATTTTGTTTTCTTTATTAACTTGGTAAATCAAATCTGAGGATGAATGAATAAAATTGGTGAAATAATCCTCAAATTAGACCGGGTCCATATTGCTTAGTTGTGGGATATTCATATTTTTTGGATAAGATAAATCCCCGGAAATACCTTATCCTGGTAACTCACCCTCATAGAGATTCGAACTCGGGACCTCTTGAATGGGAGGCAGACACCCAAGATGGGATACAACAGACCAATTTCGAAAGTGAGACTTGGCACCTCGACTAATGTAATCTTTTGTGCTTATGCCCAAACAGGGCGCTCCCTGAGAGGAAGGGGAGAGGTGAGAGAACACGAGTGGTCGGACCTGAGGAGAGATGATATCAGAGGGCAGGGCCCCTAACGACTACAGATTTGAATGAACCTGTGGCTCCTACATCGGCTCCCCTGCACCCTGCGGGCACACAGGAATATTTTACACTAAAATGAATCCATTCCAAGAGAAACTTATTATACCTGCGTCATTATTTCAATAATTAGTTGCTATTGACTCTTCTAAACCTACATATCCTGAGAAACATCCGTATTTTATATACAAAGCGCTAATTTGACCCAACATTACTTCCGATTTGACAGCGCTACCAGCAAAAACCCAGCCCTAAAAGAAGTCGTGAGTGGGTGGGTGATTGGGCGAGTGAATAGGTGGATAGGTGAGTGAGTAGGTAGGTGGGTGAGTGAGTGAGTGGAGTTTAAGTTTCGTCGACAACTAGGCCAATTGGGCCCATTTGGGTGGATATACGGTTTACGGTATACTGTACAAAATTATTTTGGTTTTCATTGTGACATTTATTTCAACTGCCCTCTTTGTACTAGTGTCATTTATTTTCCTCTCATCTTATGTTATAAAAGAATAGAAAGAAGCAGTAACGCTGCTGTTCATATATTTACTTCCTGTTGCGCTTTAAAGATCTCTAACAATGGTGTTGTTTATAATTTAGTGCACGTTTTAACTGTTTCAAAAAAGCTCCTCTGTACACCACATTAGCACACCCTACTTTGAACTTATATTTCTGGGTAATAGTGTATTTATTGTATTTTATTTTGCTTTAAGCAACTAAATGCAATTTGCAGCAGTGCAGTCCCGTTGAGTTACTAAATTGGTCCAGCAAAGACAGCGCAAAGAACGGCAACAGCACGTAAATATCTTAATAAGAAAGAAAGAGATGGCGCACGCGCGACTACCTCCCCTTCCTCCTCCCCCACCCCCGACATACATACACGGACTGTTCTAGTAAATTGATACCATCGCTATGCTTTTAGGAAAAAGGGTTTGATGTAGCGAAAATGGAAAAGTGGCGCTTCTGTTCTATCAAAATATCGTCAGAGTAAACGCTAATGGTATGCTGAAAGCCATCTCTGGTCCATCTCTTCCTCCCCTTTCAAATCAGAGATATAAATATAGTTCCATCAGGGAAACCTGATCATCAACATCATCATTCGCGAGTTCCGACACATCGGATAATGTATGGCACCCACACGGGTATGTCGTGGAAATGATGACTGATGTGTGACGTGTAGCACCACAAGGCAGAGGAATGCTACAAAACAGCTATCGGAAAGAATACGAGTAGGTAGATTCAGTATTATACACTGCATTGCTTCTTTCTGAGAGAAACAAACACAATAACTCCAGTGTCAAACAGGCACTAAACATCGTTCACCTTTCTACAGCTTATTTCATTAAAAAAAAAAAAAAAAAAAATCAGTTTTTCCAATGCAATTTGCGTTTATTGGTTTCTATCACCACTAAATGTATTTATGCAACCCTAGCATTAAAAAGGCTTATTATGACGGCATAAATTGTACGAAATTACCCTATTTCTGACACCAGTGCCAAAGAATGAATTACGTAATTACCGTAGCAATAAGACAGCAATGACCTCATCATCGCCAGAACATTATTTTCTCCAATATGCCTTTAAGAAAACCTGCACAATTACTAGCTCTGAAAATGATGCCAATAATGTGGTTTCATTAGTCAAACTAACGTACTTTTGTTTGTCCATCCACAAAACGTTTCACATTCTTTTTAGTAAACGTCTTTTGATTTTTCTAGAATTAATAAACTGTCAGCACTCTTGACTTCGTTAAAAATACAATCCATATTTTCAATAGTCTTCCTCTATAAGTGTTGAAACAAATGAAGTACCTGCTTAGCAACTATATTACGTCATTAATCTATGATCTCTGACACATTATAATTTGTCACTTAGTAAATTCTTTAATAAATTTTAGTACTTCAATGATACAATTGCATAAAACGTATGTAACACGTGTATAATCGTCGCTTGCGCTCACGTGCTGAACATATACTCGTGTCACAATAAGATATATACTAGTTACACAAATAATTATTATGCAATCCTACCGTTATACACAGGTCGTTATGTATTCAATATCGTGCATAATTGGTTCACTGTAGCACGCGTTGTATTCAAAATTGCCGTGGTTTATAGAGAGAAGATAAACTCATTTTGTGGCATTCTTTTCTCTGAGCAACGAAGATCCAGAAACCTTTTTGAATTATTAAACATACTATGATTAAGATTTGAATTTGTAATTACTTGACATGCTCTACCGAGCAAAATAGCTTCGCGGTAGCGTGAGGGGCTCGCATTCGGAAGGTCATGGGTTCGATTCCTGCAGCCGACCTTCCTGACCCATGGATATTTGTCGGGGTTTTCCCGCGTTACCAGACGAATGTGTAGAAGGATCCCTCGAATTTCCCATTCTTGCATTTCATTTCATCTTCATTTCAATCCCGTCTTTCAGGGTCGGTAGTGTTGTGATGGAAGGGTTTGTCTCTGCTGTGTGGGGACTTTGCGAACTGTAAAGCCCCTTTTCGACGGATAGGTGGGGCTATAATCGCCTGACATTCTGGGGTGGCCGCTGTTGCAACCCATGAGAAGGCTGACCAACCTTTGTGTCGAGATGAAGAATCTCCAGCACACGTTAGGGACCCTCACCCTGGCTCTTGCTGCTCGCCCGGGTTCCATCAGGACCATAGAGTGCTCTCATTTTATCCCTTCCTCCCGGAGTCTATCATAGAATAGCCTCCAGAGTAGTCTCGAAAGCAATAACCTCCGTCATTGTTCTAAGTTGTGCTGTTAGTAGGCCACATGAAAGTCCTTAATACCTGCTCACTTCTCTCCCAGGAAAGCAATGCTTTGGTTACCTTGTTTATCGATTCAAACGTAAGATAATAACCAGACATAGGAATTTCTAAGCAATAACGCTACGACGGAAAAGTTGCACTGTTAATAGACTATATAAAGGGATATCGCAGGTAGCAAACCAATTAGGGCGGTTATTACCTGCATGTGAGTGACACTTGGCCACTGTTGTTTACGTCTTCGTTTTGATGGTTTGAGTGTTGATAACTTGAAGCCAACTCTTAAGAGAATCTATGCCTGAATATAAAATATGAAATCCAGGGAGAGAAGCTAACGTCTACGACAAAAGTAGACGCTCTGATCTTTGTCAACTATGAAAGCCGATTTATTTCATGATTTATTAACTACAATTTATAATGCTAAGATTGCATAAAACGTTGGATCCAACAAGTGTACAATCTTAATACGTATTTCACCCTTGAAAACTGTCAGTGAGTGGGACAAAATCATACTATAAACGTCAAAATTAACTCTTGTTTTATAGATAAATTAGCATTCAGAAATGTATACTCCAAATGGGATTTAGTTCGATTTCAAATATAAAACAATGAAATATGTAAGTAAATATTATTACCAAAGTAATAAAGCAGTTATACTAGTTTCAAGCAGAAATTCTGGTGTTTAATTTTCGATCAGGATCGCCTCAACAAGTTAGGTAAATCAAGCAATGGAATCGCTAATCTCAAATGCAAGAGAAGCTAACAAGGACTACAAAAACAAAATACAGAACAGTTTATATGATAGAAAACTACATCTTAATGAAGTAAACACAGTTTAAATTAAGCATATGATCCAACATTCTAACTCATTCGTCTTGTGAAAGTGTTTATAGAACAGAAGTTAAGGAACACTTAATCCCAAAACGATAAATTGGTAGCAATAAATAGTCCTGATTGGTAAGTCCACCTTTCCCTCCGTTTTATTGGTGAAAAGTGTATAGTTTATAAAAGTAATGTAGTCTGTTATAGTATTTAACACTAGTTTTTATTACTACAGGTTCTGGTTTGCTTCCTAATAGGCACCTACTCTTATTTTTTAAATTAATTGCAAGGTTGTGTCACACTATCTGGGTTATGATAAAACAGTTTAGCAGTGTATTCGATTCGTATGCTTCCATTATTTGCTTGCTACACAAAGAACAATTTTATTGAAGGTCAGTTTGCAGATTCAAGTTAAAGATAAATATTCACCGAATTAGTAAAACGACCCACTACATTCCAAACATTTAACTGTAAGAAATATTCCAGTACAATGGCAGAAGAAAAGCACTGTATGATTACTAACTGCAATGTCCCTTAGAACTCGTGGCTTCTTTTCTCACATTTTTAATTTTCGGTTGATAGTGACTTGTACAAGCATGAAGCTGTGACACCGGTCGGCAGTCGGCGCACATCTACCTCAGACCACTGCTTCTCAATACGCGACTCGACAGCAATGGAGCGGTCAGAACAAAGCGCAGTTCTAGAAGCTATTCATGTGACGGGCGTGTTTACGAGAAATTTCAAGAAAATCTATACCTCCTAAAGAATTGTCGAAGCCAGTTATGCGTTGCAAGATCACAACGAATTCCAAGTTGTGTTAACGATAAAATAGGCAGCTGTGTTTTTGCGATTCAGTTTTAGAAGGAAATAAAGGGACAGAAAAAGTGTTATTCTGTGACAATACTTATCGTCATCGAATTAGTCAACAGTAGTGAAATACAGTGAAAAATGTTTTGTGCTGTGTTTCCAGGATCATAGTTATCGCTGGTCGCCTGTACTTGTTGTGAATGTTATTTATTACACGTAAATTTGACTTGCTTTAACGTAATTTTCCCTTGCTGCTATACCCCGCCATTAGTGAAAGCCCAACACTAATTGCATTATTAAGGAAGGTAGCACTGCCATTATACACAGTTACACGGATGTAAAAGATGAGCTTTGACTAATTGCAATTTACCAGTTTGCCATTGTAGCT
Organism: Tenodera sinensis; assembly: GCA_030765045.1. Classification (NCBI taxonomy): domain Eukaryota; kingdom Metazoa; phylum Arthropoda; class Insecta; order Mantodea; family Mantidae; genus Tenodera; species Tenodera sinensis. The sequence goes on along the minus strand of CM060968.1, from coordinate 96,269,330 downwards.
GAAATTCTGTTTATAAGCTATGACATAGCGTTAAATGTCTTGATTGAAAAAGAAAAACTAAAGCCGATAATGCAAAGGCATAGAACGTCCCACGAATTTATGTTACTAAAGTAGCTATAAAATATTATCTCATGGAACTTAGCTAAATTCAACGAAGTTGTGATGTACAAGTAATTATAAAACATGAACTCACAATAAATAGCTTAATTTAAGGAATATGCAATAGGACGTAGATATAAAAACCATTATCTCCGAGTAAATACCTTAACTAACCCGTGGGTTTTTGGGGGTCTCCCGGGTGACAAGACGAATGCTGGTAAGAATAATTACTTTCCCCGAATTTCCTGTCCCTACATTTCACCTCACTTTTAATTTCACTTCACTTTTCATTTCATTTCTTGATTGTTTCAGGGTTCTAAGTGTTGGCGGGAGTTCGGCGTGCATGGCAGGTGCTTGCTCTCCCTTCGTCTTCCACATGGGACAGGTCTCCGAGCCCCGGGTCCCCAGGATAATCGTTAGGGACCCTGCTCTCTGCTGTCGTCTCTCTTCAGCTTCGACCACCCTTTGAATCCTCTCACCTTCCTTCAGAGGGGCGCCCCGCCAGGAACACAAAGGACCATCTACAGGTCGAGGCGTTAAGTACCTCCTCTAAACCTTCTCTATCCTATATACATATCTACTATATGAGGACGAAACCAGAACGAGAAAGTATCGCACTCACATGACTTTCTCTTTGCGCTATCGTCTATTGTTGTAGAACTTCTAACCACTGTTCTTAGTAACGTTTAGGTTTCTATCTACATATTAATCGAGATAAACATTTGCAGAATCAGTTACCCTGCACATTTCTAGCAGGTCACGGGGGAGAACATGGAATCGGCAATCAGATTTCTAAAAGGAGGTCGCTATATTGTGATCTTAAAATTCTCTTTCACGCTCGTTCCAGTATCCCGAGAAAAACATCTGAATAGCAACATCACTCAAAGATGAAGTATTCAAAAATTCAAACCAATAAATAACGGATATCTCGAAAACTGCTATCACAAAAGGTCATTTTAAATACTTTGTTTTATAAAGAGATCTACATTTTTGTTGGTACTTTCTTACCCATGTCTTACAAGTTTATTAGTTATTCAAAATTATACAAAATCCTTCCGAATGAAGAGGGGAAATTTTCTTGAAACCTTCGAGTCCCATTTTTGGAAAATGCAGAGCTTGAACACTAAGCTTTCATATTCAACCGACATTTCGTTTTTTAATTACACTGTTATTAGGTACACACAGACACTGGCCATTTACCTCATTTTTTTCTTCTATTCCGGAGTCCCAAACCGTGCATTTCCGATGATATCTGAATATCGAACTTTTGGGTGGACTGCTATACGTTTTATCTACTATGGGGCGATGGAAGTAAAAAGAAATAATGTCTCCTGAGTAAAGGGAGGCAATCTTTCTCATCTGCAAACAACTAATGCTTAAGTGGATTAATATAAAGGTTTTGAACTCACACGAAAATTATTTAGCCAAGAAAAGCTTTAAGCTTTTTTAAGTATTACTGGTTTTGCTTTCAAATTCTTTTATTTAACGCAATGCATCGGGGAAGTATAGAAAATTCACAGTACATAAGGTATGCTGTTGATATTTACGCCAGGTGTTACAATAATAATTTAATGCTCTTGCCATGTTTCAGAATTCTAGCTTGTAGGTTTACAAAAGCATCTATCGTATCAGAATTAACTTCTAATTACCGTTGAAAATTATAACTTTTTGCACTTACACTTCTATTGTTGATTTTTCTTGAAGTAACTTATTTCTCAAAATGGAACATTATTTAAAAAGGCTAATCGCAGACAGCACCAGATGTGGATTTCATTTGTCATAAAAATATATCAAACATTATCATATAGCTTAATTAAAATCGTTAGAATAAATCAAAATGTTTGAAAAATGTTTCCATGTAAAGGTTAGCTTAGTGTTGGGGATCTTTTTTCCGAGAATCTGCTTGAGACGTCCTTGGAAGATACTGAACTTTAAATACTAAGTTTGGTGTTTAACCGACTTTTCATTTTTGAATTATGCTGTTCACAGGCAAACAGACGCACCCACATACCCATATAGACCATTTTCTAAAGATGCTCTTTATCTGGCTTCAGGGAGTCTCAAAATACCTATGCATTTCTAGTGAAATCTCGTCAAATTTTTGGGTGGACTACAACACTTATATAGTAGAGAATCAAAACAAGATTTAAAGTTGGGTATGCCTATTAGTATGCATGCCCCTGTCCAGCTATAGCAGGCCTGTGGGAATGGTACTCTTTGAGGGCGCCCCACTCAGTGCCTTGCACTGATAACTGTATATTTAAGCAGGTAAAAAAATAATTAAATAAAATAAAAAATAGTTTTGAGGCTGTTCAGCATGTTCCGCAAGCCTGATTTATATCTTCAGTTAATTCTTAGCTTTAAATGCGTAAAGTGAAAAAAAAAAAAAAAAAAAAAAAAAAAAAACGTTATATAATTTTAAAGTTTAAAACTCATATATTTTACTATGAAACAAATTATGCTTGTAATTTTCACAATGTTTTCAACTACACAGTGACTTAATTCTGGTTAAAAATTAATGTCTTATATAACACAATCTTTTACAAATTAATAGCAGATTTAAGTACTATTTACTTAACGCATTGCAAAATATTCAATTTTTGGGTGTAGGTAAAAATCACGACTGATCCCACATTCACATTAAGATGACTTACCTGAAATGCTCATCTCCGATAAAACCCGCCTTTATTGGGGATAAAAAGGGGATTGCTGTGCAGTGATAAAAATCGCTTAACTAAAGTACAAGGCGATTCCGGCAAATTAACCCACGGCTTGGCTCACCATTTCTTTGAAACAACATAAGAGGCAAACACGAAAAAGTTTTAAAATTATTTCCAAACTGGAAAATTAATTCCAGACAAAGTAAGGGGGGTAGGAGAAGGAGAAAAGGAAACGAACGGCGTATTATTTCAACTATAAAAGGCCCATTATACGTCAGGGTCTTGGAAAGAGATGGAAAGAGGGCCTAGCTAGAGTTTGTTTTATAGCACTGTGTGCCAACTCTCTTTCCGAAGTTTTGTGTCTATGCTAATAACTTGAAGCCATTCACAATGGATGGATTTTCGTTCCGTCCGTATCGTAAAAGCATTCATTTCGTCCGACTATTGTCTAACAAAAAGTTTTTATTTTCCTCTTTTGACAAAGAGGAGAACGAGCTTGGGAAGAGTTGGAGGAAAGAGAAGGGTGGGGAGGGATGCAAATTTTAATTAAACTAAGTTTAAGCTCCTCTATAACCGGTGCCTTTTGTCACAACAAAATTTAGATACAAATTTAACTGAAAATGAGGTAACACCTAGAATATCTAACGAGGCGAGAGCTCAAGTGCTGCAGGGTTTGTAAGTACATCTTCCTTCAGAGAACAAAGCAGGCGGCGATTAGATCTAACTCTAAAGGAAACAAGGGAATGGACCCAACATAATGCCCACTGTCCAATCATTTTCTGATTATTGATCCAGCAACCAGAGGCGCTACCAGTGCTACATTTCCGATCAGTATAGCTGCATAATGATGCTCAATGCCACATCCGAATTTCCATCAACTCTACCATTCTAAAGGAACTTCTGATAATTTCACAAAATGTGAACAAGTCTATACCTCCAGTGAAAAACCTCACAAGAAGAAATTAAAGAAAAGTTGCGAAAAAGGAAAAAATTCTGACGCTTACGTTTACATAACCATCCCTAACCACTATTATTTATTACTTTCTTTGTTACGTATAGCAGGTAGAGGAAGTATTGTATTCGACCTAAAATTTCGATGTCGAGATTTCACCGTAAATATATGTTTTGAGGCCCTATGAATGCAAAAAAGTCTATATATGTATGTCTGCGTTTGTGTTTCTGCGAATAGCGTAATTAAAAAACGAAAAGTCGGTTAAAAACGAAGTTAGTATTTAAACTTAATATCTTTCAAGGATGCGACACGATGATTTTGAAGAAAATTCTTCCAGCCTAAACTTACCCTTTAAATGGAAAATTGTTAGAAAATTTTGATTTTCTCAAAACTGGTTGTGACGATTTTAATCACAAAATTTAAGATTATTTTTATGCCAAATGACATAATTTTGCGGGTACAGCCCATGAGTTCTGCTTACTCTTGTTAACTTTTGCTAACTGATAAACCGTAAGAGACAGGCCAAGTCTTACTATACAAAAAATATAGATCTGATTAAAACACACAATTTAATGGCTACTGATACCTGGCCATTATTATTCTCTTTACTATTGAGCAAATCAATTTTGTGGGCGCAAATGATATTTATATCGCCGGCTTTACAGAGCAATTTCGCAACGCGCTTAACTATTCAACGCCGCAAGTCGTCGTGAGCCTGTTTGTATGTTTGAGGGCGATGTTTCGGTGTTGAGCCACCCCCCTCCCCTATTAAAGCTTATGTCAGCTATAAAATACCATATTATTATTGTTGTACCAAAACCACAATTCCAGTCTACTTACTTTTCTTCTAAACTTTTGCACTTCCCGCTGTCTTTATTCACTTTCTCTGTCTCTTGTACATTAACTCCGACGATACAACCACTCAACGCTCGCTGAAACTTCACTTTGACGCGACGTCCGTTTACGACGACGGTACCACACATAGCTGTTTCGCAGGCACTGTCACACTGTCCGACTCATGTCTGTAATTCTCTCCTCTGCTGTTCCCTCGCCTCCTTATATAGCGAGGATGACGTCACATGGATCTTTCTCAACTTTCAAAAACACGCCGGCGGCCATCGGATGCCCCTCCAAGATTCCAGTAATTCTTTGTTTTGCGCCGCGCATATTGTTGTTAGTCAGGAATACACAAACAGTCGCTCAAGGCTGCCTGACCTTTAGCGCCTATGTTTGCTCGCCAGCCTGGTAGGTATATGGTTTGAAGCACTTTAGCCCCGACCGCCCTTTATTGTGCGCCGTGCCCAGTGTCACATTATTATTGTTATTATTATTTATTTATTATTGTGGTCGCAAAGCTGTATGTCCAGTGAAACCGCAATATCGATAGTTAGAATCCAATACCTACTATGTACGTGGTAGAGAAAGTAAAGCCATCGAAATGAATTGTTCATCTTGAAGAAATAGATTTATATGCAGCAAATTTTTGTTTATTTTTTATGCTCCAATGTTGTTTATTAAAGTACTACATATAGATATTCACATTATATATAAAATGTATATATTGAGTTTACTGTGAATAACTGGACAAGTTTTCATTCTGAATTAATTATGAGTTGTAAACTGTAAAACACAGACCAAACCGCACTATACAGAAAAGACAGGCTCGTTACATTCCACCATTTATATCCAATGAAAATATTTGTGGAATTAACCATTTACGAGATGTTTATTCTTGGCGTGAATTGAGTAACACATTTTTAAAATAGCTTCACCTTTTCTTTTTCAAGATATTTTTATAACAAATGAACTATATATTTTGAAAGTTCTGCCTATAGCTCACGTAGCCCTGTTTACTCTTGGTGACTTCTGCATAACGGGTAAACCTAAGATATATACCAAATCTTACGTACAAAAAATGTATAACTCGTTAAAACACAGATTATGACCAAATGCTTTTTTTTTTTTTTTTTTTTTTTTTTTTTTTTTTTTTTTGGAGTAAATCACTTCGGAGATATTCCTTGTTCTTCGCGTGAGTTTTACAGAACTTTTCTCAAACGGAAGGGCATTCTTCACCTTTTTTTTTTTTTTTTTTTTTTTTTCACATTCCCCTTGCACCTATAAGAAAATTAACAAAGTAATTTCTACAAATGTATATTTCGATTAACATGAAGGGTTTTTTTTTTTTTTTTTTTTTTCCTTCCCTCGTGGTCATGTAAAGGGAACGGAATTTTAAAGCCAACATATAGCAACCCTCTTTTTAAAGAATTTTACTATCGCTTCAGCCTACTTAGGTCTTAATTCTCTTGTACCTACAAGGAAACATATAATAAGGGCATTTCTCCAAATCTTTATCTGAATTAGCTTTAAGAATATAGTAGAATAAGCTTTTTTAAGAACATTTTTAAGAGAGAGACTAGAGAAATTCAAGTGAATGTAATATACCATACAGGCAGTTATGGATATAAGTGCAGATATTTTGTATGTATCCACTTGGTGTGTTAATTATCTTTTTTGTCTTCATCTAAGTGGTTCTCCTACAAATCAGTCAGAAAGTTCACTGCCTGAACTTTTTTGCGTGGTCAAAACTGCAATGTGAAATGAAAAAGACCCGTCGTATATAATAGTTTTAATTTCACAAGTCATACTTTTAAAATATACCTCAAGATATTATAAATATTTCACCTTAAAATACCCGTTTTCTTTCACACCTCGAGGCGTGACCTACTGGCTTAGGTAGTGCTAGGCCATTGGCCTTGCAGTAAGCGTTGGAACTCGGTTCCTGTTCACCATTCGTTATTAGGAGACCAGCATCCTGAGGTACACCTACTTAGAGGTAATAACCAACCTGAAAACATACTACTCTTAATAAGTAAAATTGTAAGTTTCCAAATGAAACAAATATTAATTTAATATTGTTCATTACACTGTCCTCAATTACCAGTAAAAATATATGCACTTATATCCCTAATACCGTGTATACGCTATGTTCTTATCAAAATCATGTGCCCAGAAAAATATTCTTTCCTAAGGATATTTGGTTAAGCTATATAAAACTAAACCTAGTGGGTAGAGAGTCATGTGTCATGAATTTTTTTACCTACGTAATTGAAGAGGTAAATGGATTCAATCAGTTACTTCAGGGGTTTCTTATCATTGAATTAACTGAATCGGTTTTTAGCACGTAAATATTTAATCATTTAATATTTAATGAGTTTCACGCACATGGAATACTATCACAATAACCATTACCAAAGTATATGTGTTATTATCTACATTTTTGCTGTATGGATAGCAAACGAACAAGCAGATATACAGCGTTGAACATTAAAAACAACCCTCAAAACTTTGGTTTCAGCTAAAGATATGAGTAGTAATAATAACATGTAAGAACAAAAAAATCTTCCTGCTCATTTAGAGAGGTAAAATATAAACGAAACTTTTGATCCATTACGGAGGATAATCATACGACATAATTACAGAACGTCATCCAAAGAACAAGTTCCATATTCTAATTATCCCGTTAATTACGTTATGAAATAAGCAGCTTGATGATGACATCGAAATGTATTTGTGCGCCTATATGGAGAAAAAAAAAAAAAAAAAAAAAAAAGAAAGAAAAAACAGACTGCGGGAGCTAAAACAGAGGCTGCGAAAATTACATTTCATTGCAATTTTACGAAGGATAACAAAGGTGTTCCTTATTAAAATAAATTTTAATTGAAGGGGCCGCAGTCTGAAAGAGCAAACATTTTCAAAACATCATGTCAGATGATGATTTATAAGTTTAATACAGAGAGACCCAAAAACATCCGAACCGCTGCGCGGAAACACGGAAACCGATAACATGCATCTGTTGTACACAAGACGGTTGACTTGTTTTTCTCTGCTCTGAAAGTGTAGTATTGAGCTCACGGTGATATCGTGTGGTTGAGTTATTGCAAGTGTGGTTTATTATTTTGCCCTGTACTTAAGTCACAATTATTGTGGCTCGGCATTTTTCTACTGTATAGCGTGTATTTATTTATGATTCGTATGCGCCAACTTAGTCAGCTCACCAAGTGAAAGTGCGATTTGCAGAAAGATTTCTAGGTGTAAAAGTTCCAGGCCGTACAGCAAGCCAAGAACTTATCAATAAATTTCAGGCCATAGGAAGTGATCAGGATCAGAAATCTAAAAGACAGCGTACGGTTCTTACCGAAGAAACATTAGACGACATTGGTCATCGTTTGGAGAATTTCCCCCCAAAATCTTCCGGCCTAACCCCCTGGGATTTCTATCTCTGGGGTAACTTAAAGCATAAAGTGTTCAAGACAAACGCACACACCCTGGAAGAATTAAAACAAAATATCCGTCAGGAAATTGCCAGCAATTCTCAATGTGAACAACGGCAAGTGACAGTTTCCTAAAGAGCTGCCAAAATGTATGGACAACGACGGTGGACGGTTTCAGCATCTTTAATAACATTGGTAAGTAAGGCCTTTAAAAATACTTTTAAAAATGTTGTATGCTTTAATTCACGCTGGTCTATAACAGCAGCAGTCGGCGACGAGCGCCGAGGACGCGTAGAGGCAAAACACAGCGCAGCCGGTTCGGAGTCTTTTGGATCACCCGTTATATTTCATATATCAATCCGATCACTTCGCATGGGTTGTAACGACACCATTAATTAAACAATGGCTTCAAAAGTAGACTTCGCATACTTATTAATTATCAAGTTACTTTAAACGTTCATACAAAACATACAAATTAAAAATAAAGTTATGGTATGGGCAGGTTGTCTCCTTAGGGCTGCTGTTTACCAAACGGGGGACCCGGGTTCGATTTCCGGTACTGGCGTGGGAATTTTCTCGCGCTGGGAGAGCTGCTCCGGGATGCACTCAGCCTCGTTATGTCTCTGAGGTGGCAATTGAGGAGCTGCTTGTTTGAAAATTAGCGGTCCCTAGTTGAGAAGGTTGTACCACACTCATGACGCCTGTGGTGGGAAGAGGGGGTGGGGAGGCAGCGGTCGGGCGGTAGGCCTTGGCCCGGATGGGCTGTTATGCCAAAGGGTTATGGTATGCGTGCTTCAAACAGACTTTAGCTGAGTAATATCTCATGCATACATCCATAAAGTTCAAGAGGAAAATTAGGGCACATATTTACAACCTAAATTTTGGGTGCCTGCCCTTTAGGGAGACTGCGTGTCGACATCGTTACATAAGATGCTCTACTGCATAAGCTTTAACAGTAAAAGGCCAAAGACTGAAGAGGTCCTTGGATTCTCTCAAGATGGCTCCTCTCATTTTGACATCCTCACCATCCCATCAGTCTCATCATCTGGATTATAATCAATCCAACCGTGATAATGGAGCAGAACGAACAACAGCCATCTAAGTACATGTGTACAAGTGTTGAATCTATAAACCTAACCTCCGCTATTACCTTAAGATGTACAATTTGACATCTGCTGAAGTTACCCAGCTTTTGCCAAATTTTTGCAAAACGTTTCATCTGGGGGCCGATTTTATGTACAGTTTTTTACGTCAAAAGTTCCATCAAGAACTTGTGAAACCACACTTTTGTATTGGAGTAGCTCTTAACGGCTTCACTATAATTCTTTCTTTCTGTTCTTTTTTTTTTTTTTTTTTAACTTTTTTTTAACTTTTTATTATACTCTTGAATTTATTTTTCAAATAACTGTCAGTTGTAACCCTTTGTCTAGATAGCAGCCCCCCTTTGAAAAAGCCGAAAGTGTTCTTTTTAAAAAATATAGATAAAATAATAACTTCCCAATATTCGCCCGATATTTCTGTTATGCGCTAGCATCTAATATTTCAAATTTAAATATTAAACCTTCTTCTTCTTTCTCTGATTACCCTTCCCTTATGTAGTTACACCCCCTAGGACTTAGAAGCCTAGGGTCAGACGCCTGTCGGGAGCAGAGGGACCTCTGCTCCAGACAGAGTGAACACCTGGAAGCAGGTTGTCAGCCAAGCAACAGGTATGATAGTGAGGAAGAGGATGATATGAAATGATTGGATAATTGGAAGGGTGATAATGGATCGATTGATAGAATGAATGGCGGGGAAACCGGAGAACCCGGAGAAAACCCGCCCAGATGCCGCTTCGTCCACCACGAATACCACGAATACCACCCACATAGGTGGTAGGCGAGCGGTCTAACCACTCAGCCACGGCGCCGCCATTATACTTCCAGACTCATAGAAGGATAAGAATAATCTTGGCTGGAGAAAAATTCCGGGAATCGAACCCGGGACCCCTTGCACAGCAGACAGGTGCTCTAGCAACTGCACTACGGGGCCAGCCAAATATTAAACCATTTAGAGTATTTGTTTTTACCTATATGAATATACTGCATTCCACCCAAAAATGTCATTCCATGATTTCACTGGAAATAGGCGTTTTGAAAATATCTGAACCACCCGCCCGAAAAAAGGAGCATGTTTAAATAAGTATACTGCAACCATGTGTGCGAAAGCATGAGTTAAACAAAGCATAGTAAAAAATAAATACAACCAACAAAATATAATTATCAACTTTCACTTTTAAGTTATACACTGTTCAAGCACGCTTTTCGAGAAATTTATCCCACTCTGAATTACCTTCCATGAAATCTTTTTATTTTTTGAATTATATTTCTAGATTAGCTGTTTTTGTAACATTTGATGTTACATATTTAGGTTTTGTCCATTTGGGTATCAGTGGTATTGATCATATAACAGATTATACATTCTAATTTGTCGCTGCAAGTTTGTTCATTACCAATAAAAATTAAGTTCCATATGAACCGTAATGTAATCAAGTCCATACTGCTTACTTCCAAATTATTTCTAGCTAAAATTGCTGACATGATCTGAATAGAAGAATATGAATACGTCGTAATACATCGTTTACGTTCAAGTTTATCAGAGGCTGGGGCGGGGCATTGGAAAGATGAATAGAGATAAAATTAAATGCGGTAAAACTCTATCCGAGTAAACATCAATTACGCAACTGATAGCCAGAATATTCTACAAGGTTCCCTTCACGCGACTTTAACATTCTGAAACTCTGGAAGATCCACGAGCTCTATACCGAGTATTCTTGAGAGTGAGTTGGTGAGTGCATTTCTGGCGCCACAAAAAGTGCTCTTCTCCGAGTGAGTGACCAGTGAGTGCTGCTACTACAAGAGATAGGAGACGTCTTGGGTTCGATTCCCCAATGAATCCTCTAAAGAAGTGATTGCTTGGGGCGTATTTCATTACACGGCTACGTCACAAAAAACAAGTGAAGTCACCGGGAAATTCGAACTAGTTCACATTACCGAAGTGACAGGTGAACTAAGTGAAGCCACAGTGAACTAAGTCACTCTCCTGAGATGACAGTGAGAACTAAGTAAGATGACAATTAAATGAAAAAAACACAACAGGTAAAGAATTATGGAAGGTATAATGGATAAAGTCATACGAGCGTGATGTATCATAATGTGTATTCCTCCAAGACATATACTTACATGATGGTATAAAACTGGATAAAAATGAGAGATTGTGCTCAAAATGTTCAGAGTTTATAGATATATTTATGACATCATTGAGAAATTGATGCTAAAATGCAGAAGCAATATGAAGAAAAGAAATAAATGTGATACCGATATGACATTAAAATAGATCGTCATATTTTACTCCATTTGTCCACTTCAATCCAAACTGCTATTTTAAGTGATTGATGGAGAAACGTTGACATTTGAAGTAGAAACGAATGTCATAAAACGCCCCGTATAGAGAGGGGACTTGTGACCACTTAATTTTCAAAAGTGACTTTCTCTGTGTCTGTGTGTGTGTGTGTGAGAGAGAGAGCAGAAGAGAGAGAACAGTATAACTAAAAAATGAACAATGGGTTAGATACCAAACTTGGAATTTGAAGTTAGCATCCATTGGCCACGAAGATTTTCAAGAAAATTCCGCCCAAAATTCTCCTTTACATGGAACATTTTTCAAACATATTTATTTTGTCAACAATGACTAACACTTTTGATTAAATTACCGTATGTTCAAAATATGCTCATGACAAAATGTATATCTTGAACTCTCAGGGAAGAGCCTCTGAAGTGCTCCTCATTCTAAAGACCTTTGCATAGCTGATAAACCTTAAAAGATAGATTAACTCAGTACACAAACATGCACACAATTTGAGGAGTTAACCATTTTAGCGATATTCCTTATTATTGGTTTGGATTTTTAAACATTTCTAGTGTTCTGAAATGGGAAGTCGTAATTTGTATATTTTTTCGTTCCTCCCTCCTGTCCAGGCAAAGAGAACGGAATATCAAAGCCATTATACAGCGATCCGTTTGTGTAAAGCCTACTGTACATCTCTATTCCGTTGTACCTACACGAAAATATGCAATAAAACAACTTCTAAAAACGTTTATATCGGTGAAAATTAAGTAGATAAAATAATAAATGCTTCTAAGGGCCTGTATTACGATCTCCGGTTACGAGCCACGGTTTGTTACCTCTCAGTTATCGCTAACTGTTAGTTAGACTCGGTACCTCGTATTACGAACTCAATTTAACTGTAGGTTTGTTACCCTGAAGATTATGATGCCCTGAGAACAGTTGGTAACATTTTTCACTAGGCTTTTGCTGTGTTTGCAACGCTATCTCGTGGGTAAAGCACATCACAGATGTGTGGGATGGTTTGAAGATTTGTACACATTGCATAACCTAAAAATAGCTTCTGTTTTATTCACTATTCATTCAGAGCCTTGAAGTGCTTTGAAGAAGCGCAAAATCGTTGTGTCCACAAAGAATATAATGCAACGTTTACTATTTAAAAGGTAATCGTTCTGCCCACAATGAATAACATGCAACGTTAGTTAAAGATAATGATCTTATTCCGCGTGTTTTTGAACTTGTGTACCTACATATTGTATAGTTTTCCGTGTATTTTCTGTTCGCAAAATGTGTAATTTGCCATGCTCCGTGTTTTACATTTGCGTTAGTTAAAACGTGGTGCCGATGTCATGAAACTCGCACAAAACATCGTATTGTTTGTGTCAATCCACTACACTTACTGGGCTCCTGAATTATATTTCCCTAACCTAATGCCCATCAAGAAATACCTCCAATTTATGTTGGTTTAATTTATTTCATTTTAAGAATGTCGGGAATATACAAATATGCTGGTATAATGTTATATAGTGCTGAAAACTGCCTTTCTGTCGTCAGTTCTATTCGATGCCTTATTTCCGCTAAAATTCCGGATGTCGAAGCTTTTGATAACCTGTATATTTGTTGGAACTCTTCCACGTTCACTCCTCGAAATTATCTTGGCGCATTCTGAATCTCTTCGCTCTTGTATTAAATAAATAATGAGCCAGCATTTCATCTTCAGAGTCGCTGTGGACATACAATTGTGATAGGAGGTACGCCATTTTTGTGTGTGAAACACGAGTAAACTCCAAGTTAACGCGCTAACCCCTACTTGAGGTTGCGGTTACTGTACCTCCAGAAATAACTCTCAGTTAGCCCTTAACCGAAGGTCGTAATACTGACATCTGGGTGTAACTTCAAGTTAACTGTTAACCGAAACCTTAACCGGAGATCGTAATACAGGCCCTAAGAATAATTTGTATAAGAGAGTATAGTCACGTGAGTATAACACTTGAATTTTTTATTACAAGCGTTAGTTCTATTACATATTTCGCTTTACAGTTACGGAAATATAAGCAAGCAGCAACGTATCATTTTGCGAAGTTGCGCCAGGAAAAAAATGTATCAATGGCGTCTATTTAAAAAACAGTACATGCTTGTACCAATGTTTAATAGAACTCTGCTTGTTTTGGCTTTAAATTACTTATTCTTTTTAAGAACTTTATAAATAACAGTAGCTCATTTGTAACATCCCTTTTGTTGCATTTCACTTTCAAAGATGCCGTCAAACACAAACAAAAAATTCCACATTCCTCCTTTGTTTAACTTTCACCATCTCCTATACCAGGATAACACAGTTTTATATAAAGGGCACTTACCTTCGTATTGAGATTCTCGAACCATGGACCACCTCCTATGGCATCTGGAACCAAAACAAATTGCATGATTAGCGAAAACAAAATGCCAAAGTGGTAAAAGTCAAACATATGAAAAGAGCATATGCTACACTCTTTGCGAATTTATTGCAATAAACACGGGGGCTCAGAACCACAAGCGTAACGATACCACTACTTTTTCTACCCATTTTCAATCTACAGTTGCTATTTGTGCACAGTATTATAAAAATGGCGCCTCAATTCTATTTACGTCAAATAGAACACTGAGTTTCCTTTTTGAGCCTCACGACCGCATAGTGGTGTGAGGTAGCTTGACCTTGGCTCTCTTTTTCTGGATACTAATCAGCTCATACCGAAGGGGAATAAAAACACACTCTCAAACCTGTTTCATTACATGGCGCACCAAGTAAATGTCAAATGGAAACTATAAATGAGAACATATCAAAGAATAATTTAGGAATCAATTAATGCTGCGGAAGAAAAAGAAGAAACATTTCGTTACAACTTGCAGTACATATTGCAATTTTATAAATTTCTGTATAAAATTCACTGTATAAAATTCAGTGTTTCAATGTTATTGCTATTCGCCCAACAAAGAGACCTTAATGACACAAAAGAAGTACACCTGCCTTTGTCGTTTAGAAAAAGCTAGGTATAACAAGGGACTCAGTTTGCTGGCGTGTCACAGAATGGAGTGAAACCAGTGACGTTTGATGACAATCTATGGCATGGAAACAATAATATTGAGAAGAGTAGACATGGCCGACAAAATAACTTGCCTCAACTTTTATAACCTGTTAGACAATTGAACCCATTTCTTTATTAGAATACCGCATACAAGGTTTGATTTGATTTTCAAAATCTCTGATATTCGAGTTTCCCTACCTTTTTCTACAACTTTTTGTAGATGAAGAAAAGCCTGATTCAAAATTTCACACACGATACCGCACACTTCCTTCACTCATACATGTTTCACTACCCTATGCTGCATTCATGTTCTCGCAAAAGCAATTTGCAGTTTCAAAATTGCTTCCATATTCGTAATTATCAAAACATGTGTAATTCTGTCTTTAAAAATGAAACTTGTGAAACAAACATTCCATTGCAACATCGCGTAATACTAAACTGCTATTATTATTTATAAAGAAAGTATAAACTGACTTGATTTTCTTTCATAATATGTATATAGTAATCTGAGCTACTCAGAGAGGGGTAATAAGCAATAAATACTTTGCTTCCGCCAAACGAGATTATATCGACAGTGCACCTAAATATCCACCATCAGCAAACACTCCATGCCATCTGTTGAAGCTTCAGTAAACTACTTGGAAAAGTGTCTGGTTTAACTATTCCCGCGCGATGCTTGAAAAGTTTATCGCTAAATTTTCCACTAGGGTGACTTTAATTAAAATATACAAATTAATGTATTAATAGCAATTAAAGCAGAAGCAATGTTTCCTTTGCTTCCATAGAATCACGCCTCTTAATGAAACACCAGTCCATTTAACCTAGCGAGCAAAACGCGGTCGTAGTACAGTTGTTACTGAATTAAATTGCGTGTGTGAAGTGTCCATCAATCGCCAATGAGAATACCTCTCAAAATCGTAATGTTATTCTACCTTTAGAATGAACTTTACACATAGGACCTGCATGCCAGCACATCCGGAGTAGTGTAAATTGGAAGGCATATACCAATATAAAGGGTGCATTTCATATGTATGGAAACGATAATCTGGTATTTGATCTTGGCAATTGCGTTTCCACAGCTAGACTTAATCACACACCTCATGAAGTCCTTCATTAGCACTACCTCAAGGCGTAGCATAGGCAATATTTGACAATGTCACGTACTATGAACCATATCATCTTGTCTCATTAATTGAGATACATTTGAACCAGTAGGTTACTTTCAACTTCTGGAAGAATATGTTCAATAATTTGCTAATATGGATCAATCAAGTTTTCTAGACGATCACCACCAAGTGCACGAGAACAAACTCACAGATGGTTCCAAAAACCGGAGCTATAAGTAATCCCCGACAAGCAAAATCTTCTGATTTGAATCGTATTTAAAATCTAAAGGACACCACGAAAAGGCACAGCTCGGCTATGAATTTCATACAGCGAACGAGGCGATAGAGGAATAGTTTGAAATCGATGTCACATCATTCACAGTATTTTGGAAATATTTAAGTTGGACCAAGGTTGCTGAGTTATGATCAGCTTTTCCCATTGAGGTATTACCTGTAATGAATTACCCCACTAGACACAGCCGTTCGACTTACAGACTGTAATGAAAACGAGGTTATAAAGTTATTCATTCCAATGAGACATACTAGACAACACTACATTTTCTCAGCATAATTTGTTTACTATTCTCGATTAATTTAAAGTAGGTGAATAAAACGTCAGTGGAATGGTGTACAGCAATGAATTTGTCAGTCACATTTGTGTTGCTAGGGCCTCAAAATCCACTTAACTTGGGTTATTTCGCCAGGCAAATTAATTGAAACAAGCATGTTTCTTTAGAGGGTGAACAGGTAAAGAAATCGAAGCCAAGGTAGCAAGACAAGAACATTTGGCGGGAGCTGATACCGGCCGTCAATTCAACTAAATACAGACTACTTAATCTGAAAGTTATTAACAAACGTTGTTCACATTGAAATATGCTTTTACCAGTTTAAAATGATACCTTAGTTCAGTTGCTCACCGTACATCTATCTGAAGGTAAAAAAGCTTTAATAAACGCTACTTATGACATGTAAACACGCAAGCCAAAAGATTCGTACATCAAAACTTCCTTGGCGATTTCATGAAGTACTGCTGCTCAGGAAAGCTAAACATGAATAAAGGAAGGAGATTGAGGTCACCTGACATGTATCTGTTGAAAGAGAATAAATGAATAGACAAACAAATTATTGATTAAATAAACTAACGATAAACTGCAATGAACTTCTGAAATCTTAAGTGCAATGAGCAGCCAGAGACAGATGGAGGGGGCCTAAAAAACTTGTTGCTGTTTTCGAAGTTTCTTCATTTTCCTCTTCAGTGACTACAGTGAGCTGTCGCTTTGACCCGTTCCTTATCCCTCCCTATCCTTCACTGCAGTGGAGTTCCTACCACATAGCTGCGTACAAACAGTTTAGTTACTTCCGCTATCAAGACTCCGCAACTAGTGCATACCTAAGTGCAATTTCCTTTCTCAATAATGATTAACTGCGGTGGGCACTTGGAGCGAATGTCTCTTTATAGGTAAGAGATACAAGGTATTCATTAAGCCTAGCAAACAGCATTGGTAGCGGGTTCTAATTTATCGATCTTCCGGGTTTAAGATTGACTAATATCCTAAAATTCTAAGAAATTGTTTGTTATCCGGATGTCCCAAGCCTGTTCAGTAACCTATTATGCTTCAGTGATTCGTCCATGAAATCGGAAAGGTAATTCATGTGGAGTCGAGTTCAGTCTGAATGAGGAAGCTCACATGTTTGGAGGCATCTGATATCAGATGAACCAATGCTCTCAACCACCTACTGCATGAATTATTTTGCTAAATATGCCACCCTTCTTCTAATTCTTGAACCCTATCCTACTCCTTAAAGGAAGTAATTCAAATAGGTAGATTCTTAAAGGGCAGACGAAATGGATTGGCCATCCAATCAAAGCCGAACGTCTTAAGTTTAATCCCAGCGAGTGCAATCAAATGTGTCGGGTAATGAAAGAGGTGGGTCCACTTAAAATAATCACTGAGATGGTACTGTGGACAATCACATGTGGGGTTAAACTAGACTATAATTGCATGGATTGTGATTTTCGAAAAACAAAACTACAATAATATTGAATAAATCGATACATTTATATCATGACGCCGGCTGCGGTGCACAACAAAGGACGATCGCGGTGCTCCGCCACACTCACTGGCGGTGCGTGTATCAGGTCAGGCTGCCTTGCACGATTATTGTGAACACGTGGCAATTAGAACTGCAGAACCAAAAGGGTGTTTCCAGATTATTCGAGAAGAGTCCGGCAGCCGCCGTGTTTGTAGAAGTTCGAGAGAGGTCAGTGTTACGTTATCCTCCCTATGTAAGGACGCGAAGCAACGAACAGAGTGAGTGAGTTACAGAGAGGAGTCAGTCAGTTCTTAGTTTGTGTGTGTGTGTGTGTGTGTGTGTGTGTGTGTGTGTCAGCTGCGTGTATTGTAGCGTCGTGAAGGAAGACAGTTGAGCGACACAGAGAGTGAAGAAACACAAAGAAAGGAGTGATCCAAGGTTACGAAAAGAAAACAGTTGTGAGTTGTAATATCACGAACGATTAACGTCAACAAATTGTGCATTTGTGTACTCTGTGTATTTGTTAAAAAAATTTTGGGAGGAAAATAAAGTAAGAAAAAGTAATTGGGCTAGAATTTTGTCGTTCTTATTAGAATATAAATATCTACCAAACCTTTATTTTATTGCTAAATGCCAATATAATATGAAAATAACAACAAAATGTGACTTGTTTCTAAAACTTTAACTAAACATCTTTGTTGCCAAATGGAACACTAGGCATTAGAGGATCAAATACAGCTCTCCCTCCAAAGCAGTTGCAGATGTCGGAATCTCCCTCTTGTGCGCCCTCAGAAGGACAGAAGAAATAATTTAGCGGGAATGGTAACGGAATAAAAGCATAATAACCAAAAAAGTTATGGTATAGCGAAAAGGAACCATTTGATAGTAGCAGGCATCGAAACTACAAACGACAGAAAGGGATAAAATAAGATATTGGGAAGGAAAGAACAGGCATAGTAATAGCGCAAAAAAGTAAGACATAATTACGAAAAAAACACAAGTTACATTAAGAAACGATAGCAGAAGGGGAAAATGTAAACAACATAGTCAGCGCACCTTTTATACATGTTAAGCCATAATAATAACCCTTACTATTTATAGAACACCCAACTTTCAATTGAAGAACAAAGGATTTGTTTTAAAGAGAACAATGCTTTAGAGTAGACATTGCGTGTAGCGCCTCGACTTCTAAGATAATGGCGGCTGACCACGGCATGTGCTCATTTGTCTTCGGACCATCCTGCAGTTATTAAACATACATTAGCTGTACAATTATAAATTAACAATGAACGTAAACAAGGCGATCTTGCACGCAACAAACGGTAACTATTGAGCCATCAGGTGGTTACTTCTCTAGACAAGGGAGTAGAAAGCAAACTAGCCGAAGGACTTATAGGAGAATCATTCACTTTCTCGACTCCTGAACCGCCTTCTGTTGCACCAGCACTCATTTCAATTCCTTGCAATTTGGATTTTTGTCACTCTCGCTAAGAAAAGCAGTGTTCTTTTGAAGTCCTAATTTTCGTCTTTGTGAAAAGTTAGGGAAGTACTTGGTTTTCGTGACAAATAAAAATCTTTTTCTGCAGCTATTTCTTAGTGGCTTATACAAAGCGCAGAATTCAAGCTACATATTGAACATATGCGCTTCATGTGTGTGAATTAAAACATTTCGATACAAGAATTAATTATATAAAATTCACCATTTTCGTAACGCGGTTCTCATTTATTACTTAGAATACTCAGCAACGGAGTTTCTGCCACTTTATAAAATATTAGACTTTTTTCAATTGCAGCAAATGAAAAACTTCATTATGTTGCGTGTAAGACACGAAGAGAATATTCTGAGGCCGGGCGGCAGCCACAGCTCAAAAAGGGAGCCGAAGTCAGCTACCTCACACCACTGCGCGGCGAGTAAACAAAACGACAATGAGCGCGGCGGAACAAAACAATTCCAGACAACTCTCTAAGCTGTTCACCGGTGAAGCTCGTTGATGAGAAGTTCCGAGAAAATACGTGCTTTCCAAAGAATTCCCTAGCACATAAAAGCAAGAAAGCCCGGACAAAGAGTCAGTCATAAAGTGTTGAACGAGACAGCTGTGGCCAATTAGTTTTAACTGACTGTACAGTCAGTGTTGAGTTTGAGGGACATTATAGACATTTAATTGTGGCGTCGGAGTTCTTTGTTGTGTGAAGAAATTTTTAGTTAAGTCTGTTTTAATGTGAGTGTATCGTCGGAAGCAGTTTGTGAAATAGGGTGAGTGGAACTAAAAGTGAAGTAAAGTGAAGTACGTGTCAAGGTAAGTAGAGGGCAGAACAGCTTCTAGTTGCAAGGTCACAAAAATTGTAGACTGTTAATGATAAAAAAGGAGGACTGTGAGTCAATTTTAAGGGAAATAAAATGACGAAAAAGTAATTGTCATACCTGTCATTACCGCAATACGTTTCCATTTAAAGTGACATGCACTGTAGAATTCTGCTTACTAGGGGAGCACACATTTACATTATATCCCAATATACACACGTTTGGGTATTTTAAGTTATAGAAGTAAGCACTAGTAGGACGCAGTAGTATCTGTGGGGATCAGAGAGAGAGAGAGAGAGCTCAATGGCTCTTGTACCTCGACCTAAAGATCTTTTGTCCTACTCCTATCTCCTAGTAGGAGTCCAGTGAATTGTACATGTTGAAGAATACCCGAGCTATGGGTGGCAGGGAACCCGGGAACGTTCCGTGGCCGGGAACCAGTGCTGCCACGCTCTAACCCAATGCTCCACTGCAGAGACGAGGTAAGCACTGATATGTCTTTTTACGTGACTTACTTTGCTCATTCTTTCATAGACTATTCTTACAATAGCTTATTTTACTCTGTCCACGTCTTATTAATCGAGATAAACTTTCTTTATCTACACCTTTACAATTCATTGTATCATGAAGATTCAAAACTCTAACGTGACAGTCGAATTTTTAAAAACCGGATCGCTACTACGTGAAGGCTGTAAGATTCCACTTTTTCTGCACGGCCACGAGTAAAAACAAAAGAAAGAAAGAACACCACCCTATCGCATAGTATAGCAAGTATTTGAACAGTCAAACCAATAACACATAGTATCTCGGAAATTGTTAATGTAACTGAAACTTGTATTTAGAATCAATTGTATTCTTTAACGTATATCTCTTATGGTTTACCAATAATTAGGTACAAAACGTTTTTGTGGATCGCGATAACAAGAAATTTGTTAATACTCAATAAAAATTTTGCAGAACTAATTTGATAGCGATTATCCCCCCCATAATTACCAACGTTTACTCTCGCGATTAAAGGCGAATTTCAACTTAGCTAGCGAAATGAGTATTTATTTACGATTTACAACGAAACTAATAATTTACTGCGAAATTTACTCGCGAAATGACATGATACGATAAAGAGATTACAAGAAAGAATACATCATCTTAGCACGACAGGCAGTAAAAAACTTACTAATTTGTCTTTAAAGGGTCCTGGACATCAAGTTTTTAATTCTGTTAAAGCGCTGTTTTACTTAAGTTAAAAATTACAATAATAGATTCTTCTTTAGGAGACAGAATAAAAAGGGATCCCACTTTTTCATAACATAATCTTCATGATTTTGCTAAAATCCATACACAGCTGCAAAGTCACAATCTTAGTGGCAGGAAAGTGATGTAGAGCAAGTAGTACGAGAATTAGTACAAGATTATCCAATAAATGGTTTAAAATGTCTCCAGTCGATGTATACTTACTTATATGTCTAATGTTGTTTGTGAAAGAACTTTTTTTAATATACAACGATATTTTGTGAAATAAAAAAAACAATAACACAGTAGAAAACTTGGAAACCATGGTTACCTGTTATTTCAATGAACATGCCAACTAAAACATCGGAAATGTAAATTATAACAGCAATATTTGGTATTTTTTTCAGTACTTTTACTCGTATACAGCTTTGAGGCTTCTTTTATACCGACATTCATAGTTTTTATTCACCATAAAATTGTGTCCCTACCAATAATACATGTCATTTAGTATTAGGAGCATTTCACAGGCTATTCGCAGAAAATTCAAGATATACATTTCATTTGTCATAAAAATCTCTTTAACATAGGATATTGTGACACAGGTCACCGGCTCAAGGCCAAGCTATTTCACACCATTGCTTGGAAATACGCGGCCCGGCAACAATGGAGCGATTAGAACAAGGGCAATGAGCGCCGCAGAACAAAGCGCTTCTAGACAGAGCAACTGTTTACGGGACGGGCTTGTTTACGAAAAGGTAGATTTCAAGAAAAATCCGTGCTAAATCATTGTCGACTATGTAAGCGAATGTAGCATGCAGAGAAGCCAGCTTCTGTAGTTATTCATTAAGAGTGCAATGAGACAGTTGTTAGCAGTTTTAGATTAAGCCAGTTTGCGTGTGGGTGTATCGTCGAAACCAGTTGTTTGTGAGGGAGACAGAGAGAGAGAATATTAGTGAAGTGCGTGTTAAGGTTAAACTTGCAGGATATACTAATGACGTAGTTGCATGTAGTAGTCCTTCCTGCAACTCAAAATTCGAACGAAAATTGCACCAGATAGTGCGTCCGTTGCTAAAAAGTGGATTGGTGGCTAAATGAGTGGTGGCGCCACTCGGCTCTCACAAAGGCTCGATTCCGGTTCCCCACCACTCATTCCATCAACTGCTCCGTCATCACATTTCCCCTCATCAATTTCACCTTCACTTCCTATCATCTTCTTTCTCACTCTCGTTCCAGGCTACGGGCCGAATCCCGTTCCTGGTTCTTTGCTCACAACTCCCGTTTCCACGACAACATTCGGATGAGGGATGAGGGGCACTAACCGCATCCTACCCTTCACTATTATCCCCACTCATGACACACTGCCCGTTGTGGGCAGTGGTGGTGGATGCGGTAGTCGGGCGGTAAGCCTAGGCCCTGCACTGGCTGTTGTGCCGCGGAGTTTAGTTTAGTGGCTAAATGGCCATTTTATGTTAAATCGAAATAAGTTCTAGATGAACCAGCCACTACCTCTGATTATATATTAATACTCGTAGTACAGATTCTGCATCTATTTCAAAGTTTCCCCTGTGTAAAACTTGAAGTGATACAAATGCTTCAATTTTCGAAGTCCTAGACGTCAGTGAAGTCTACATGTTTGTCGATGAAGAAAGAAGCAAGAACTAAATTACAAACACATACTATATAAATACATTACACAAGTATATTAGTAAACGCTACCATGAAGCAATGTTTAAATGCTTCCGTTGGTGTGTATGCATCCATACGCCTGTGTGCATATTAGCCCATCTTTCAAGAATAACAGAAGCGGTAGCTAGCAAACTTAGTATGTATTATGCCCCTAAAAACTCAGGCTATATGCATAGTTATGTTTTCAAAGAATACGTTATAAGGGTTGCAAGAGATCAAAATAGCCAAACGGTGCCTAATAATCCCGTTTTGTGAAAATACAACGTACATAAAAATTATATTCATGATTTTTCTGGCAAATGCTTGAAAAAGGTCTTTGGGAATAATAATTAAAGAGCTATAGTAGATTTTCGTTCGTATATAAATCTATTAATGTCATGCATGCGATATGTTTGCATTCTTTATTGTCATACTTTGGTTAACCTGAGAAAACTACAAGTATAAGCAAAGGGAAATATTTTGAATGGAGTGAAACCTATTTATATTATATTACCAAACCTATACTATATTAGTAACATCACTTATTTCAATCATTACATGAATATGACAGTGGACACACGCAAAACAAGAGGAAAAGAGTGAGAGAGAGTGTGGTAACGGGTTTCTGCTATAGTTATAAAATACATGATTAAATCGAATGAGAGCGGCGCCGTGGCCGAGCGGTTAGAACGTTCGCCTACCACGAAGGCGGCCCGGGTTCCCCAGGTGGACCCGCATGTGGTATTCGTGGTGGACGAAGCGGCGTCTGGCCGGGTTTTCTCCGGTATCCCCCGCCGCTCATCCCACCAATTGTTCCATCATCACCTTTCCATTGATTGATTTCGACTGCATTTCATATCATCCTCTTCCTCACTATCATACCTGGTGCTTGACTGCCCACTCGCTTCCAGGTCTTCACTCTGTTCGGTTCATAGGTTCCTCTGCTGCTTGACAGGTTCTGACCCTAGGCAATGGCTTGTAAGTACTAGGGGGTGTAAGTGTAAGTTCTATGTAAGAGAAGGGTAAACAGGTAAAGTAGAAGAAATCGAATGAGAATATTTGTTTTCCCAGCGAATAACGTATCGCGAGCCCATATAGAAGGGAATTACGTATTTGAACAAATAAACTACAACGGCCCTGCTTCTCTTTCTGCATTTTGCTTCTAAACTCTACCCTCACTATTAGGCGGCATTAAAAGATACGAAAAGATTAGAAACTTAGCGGTATTTATAAAAAATTAATTGGTTCCAATGGTTGCATTTGATGCACCTATTATGGCATTTCATAAACCATCTCCGAAAACTTGCTGTAACATCGAAGTTAAAACTCTTCGTTTGTAATGCTTTCGTTCCCATTATATACCTAATGCTATAATCTTCAGAGCATCTGAAAGGTGAATGTAAACCAAAGAATGCATAAACAATAAATAAAATAAGGTTTAACGTTTTTGATTAGATTTGAGATAATTTGTCTTCAGTTAAATAAAAGTCCTTTTATTAGAAGTTAATCCACCCAAAGTTTCATATTCTGAGGTTTGACAGGATCTTTAATTAATTATCAGACTACATTTAATGTTCCAGCAAACCAATGTAATCAACACTTGCCGCAGTAATTGCTTTGGCTACCTACGCCTGCACGACTCTGGTAGGCTATATGCTACACAGCTCTGTCGAAGAAGTTGCCTATAGCAACAGGGGAACCTCTGACACATTTCTAACATCTTCCTTGGACGACGGCCTCTTTCAATTGAATAGAAACTGGATTTTGAAGACAGGAGAAAACATAGTCTTGACGATAGTTAATTGGAAATATGGATTTTGTAACTCTTTTCTATGTTTCAGATTTGAAGTTAGCTTTTTTAGGTATTAGAGAGAAAGCTTTCTTGTGAAAAATAGAAGTGACTAAACCCCTGTTAATTATCAATATGATTTGATGCTCTCTTTTCTGAATCGTACACTCATATGACTTTCTATCCAACTCTTCTACAAATTTTTTAAACAGTTTATTCTTCTATTTACTTTTGTTTATCGAAATATACTTTTCAGAAATGCTGTTATTACACGTTCCATTTCAGGTAGAAAGACCGACAAAAGAAAATCTCACAGTACCTGCGGTCTATGTCACATTATTTATTGTTGTACGAAGCTATGGTCATTTTATTGGCTGCTTTAGACTACGGTGCAACGGTACGTTGCCTAAAACAACTACTGAAATGGCCACGATTTCACACAACGATAAGTAATGCGACATAGACCGGAACTGCAGAGAAAGTTTCTTTGATGGTGTCTGTACAAGAGGAGTAAAGAAGGCTGAAGCTATATTCAAAATGTTTAAAAGGGTACCCTATGTGATAGGTTTGAAAGTTCGTAATGTACGACTATGAGAACAAACAATATGACTTTGTTTTTATTATTATATTATTGCTATTTTCTTCATTATTGATTATCATTATTATTGCTATTCACTAGATTCCATTGAAAAGCACAAAATGGAATCTAGTAGATTGTAGATATAGAACTGTAAGTAAACCAATGTTTGGGGGAAAGTTTAAATTGAACTTTGAGCAAAACTTATTATTATAATATACCCTGGCAATGATTAATGGTTTAAAACTTTATCCGACATCAATTAACCGCTTTACCTAGATCTTATTTTTACTCTCTACTTATGTGTTTAAAATAAGTACAAGAAGCTTTGTATTCCATCCAAAAATGTGTGTTATACCGGAAATACGTGCTTTCATGCTCATTGAATCCTCTCGAAAATCAATTTTAGAAAAATGATCCCCGCGCGAAGTGGCCGGATATCTGCAAACATAACTCAAAAACCAAAGTCCGATAAATACCAAACTTGGTGTTTGAGTTCAATGTCTTACAAAGATGCGACATGAATTTTTTCAACACAATCCCGCCTACTCAAACTACGCTTTACATGCAAGATTCCCCTCCGAAGGAGTGTCGCCTTGTCGTGGCGGAGGGGCTCAGTACCTGAACCAGACGGCCTACTAAGTGTCATTTTGACTACTGGTAGGCAAGAGGTGAGGGGAAGCTAAGAACATTCCAAACGGGTAGATGGGGCTCGTTAGTCTTGGTTGACGACTCATCTAGGAGAAGAGGACTCCGAAATCAAACTCCCCCAGGGGCTCCTACTATGGTAGGTACGGGTTTGGCGTACCCGGGGCCCCGAGCCATACTCTCGATTGGGTTCCTCCAAGAGGTGAGAGGGCACATGCCAAACGCCCAATCAACTTTGGTCCACTTTTGTGTTTGACCTCCCACCTGTTACCTCCCTGTACACAGTCTGACGGATAACCTACGCGCGGGTCGTCGGAGGATGGGGTGACGCGAGGGGTGACTGGGTAATCGCGTAAGTCCCAGCCCCTGGTTATCATGTAGGATCTGTGTGCGTATCCGCTGATAAAGGTCAGTCCCGGGGAGGGGCCATTGCATGAGCTGATGCACTCCTGAAGGCGATTGGGTCCCTCTGTCTATACATTGGGAGGTGAGACCCTAGGGTGAGCAAGGTCCAGGCCAGGACTCTCACCTAAGCCGGGGTGGCGCCCAGGATGTGAGCATGCCATCGGAGACATCTGCAATGGTGGAGGATATCATCGCCATGAGTTCCAAAACTCAAAACAAAAACAAACCAAAAGTTTATGTAAAGGAAGTAGTCGAGTGTTGTGGTCCTCGCTACTTAGTCATTTCGAGAACTGAGGAAGGAAAAAAGTTTCTTTCGGTGAGCCCATTTGTAATCCAGAAGGGCCTGGATAAGATAGCTGGTCCAGTGAAGTCTTGCACTAGATCGCGTAATGGCACGCTTCTTGTAGAAGCGCATTCAGCAGAACAGGCAGCTAAAATACAAAAAGCAAACCTGTTGGCCAGCTATCCAATACGTGTTGAACTTCATAAGACGTTGAACTCGTCACGCGGTGTCGTCAATACCCGCGCATTAGACGGACTCAGTGTTGAAGAGATCAAGGAAAACCTAGAAGATCAAGGTGTTACCTGTGTTTATCGGGTTCATCGCAAAGAAAGCGGTGAATTGAAGCCTACTCGTACCCTGTTCCTGACCTTTGATCGGGTAGACCTCCCACAAAGGATTAAGGCAGGGTATGAATCCATCGAAGTTAGGCCGTTCATTCCGAACCCACTCAGGTGTTTCAAGTGCCAGCGCTTTGGACATACAAGCGAGCTTTGTAAGGGACAAGCTACATGCCCTCAATGTGGAGATGAACTCCACGATGGTGCATGTACTACAGCTCCTTCATGTGTTAACTGCAGAGGTGAACATCCATCTAGTTCCCGAGACTGCCCCCGCTTTATAGAGGAAAGAGCGATTCAAGAGATACGGGTTAAAGAGAAGGTGCCCTTCTCAGAAGCCCGGAAGATCTTGCGTCTACGCCAACCCTCTGTTCCCAGATCTGGAACCTATAGCTCTGTTGCAGCTAAAGCGGTAGCGAGCAGAGAGATCACAACGCAGACCAGCGATTTCAATGGGGCAACAATTTCTGAAAAGACACTTGTTGCCCGTAGCTCAATTCCAAAGCCCTCAACATCGGCACGCACATCTGCGTCAACGTCTACAAAGTCCGTAAGTGTAAAGAACATCAGCGTCACATCACCATCAAAATCATCAAGATCAACACAAGAAAGAAGCAAGCCCGTAGGATATGATGCCTCACCGATCAAGTTCAAAAAGACTTATACAAGAAACGACTTCCTCAAAGAAAATGGTACGTCCGATCCCAGTACATCAAAGGGATATAAGAGCCCCCGATCATCTCCTCGAAGATCTCGAAAACCCTCTTCTGGAGAATCTTCAGGGGTGGACTCAGACCGGCGTCTTTCATCTTCACCGGTCCCCATTAGCAACCGGTTCGAGACACTCGAACCCAAGTTTGCTATGGGAAGACGCACGTCCTCGGCAGAGGACATGGAACTAGAATCTGCCCACACTGGGAGACCCCCAGTGGAAAAGAGGCGCGAAAAAGCGTCCGAAAAGAACGTCAGCCCAAGAGAGAAAAGGGCTAAATTAGTTCGACAACCGCCTGCTCCAAAGTAATGAAAAGTTACCTTGGAATTACCTATCCCATACACAATGCAATATGACTATCCTACAATGGAACGTACGTGGCATTCGAACTCAAAGGCCAGAACTTGAGCTCTTGCTCAAAGAAAACGAACCTCTGGTCGCATGTTTGCAAGAGACTAAGCTGCGTCCTCGAGACGCTTTCCATCTAAGGCGATACACCCCAGTACGGTGTGATGTCACACCTGAAGAGGGTGTACCGGCACATGGCGGCGCTATGATACTTGTCAGAGATGACGTATATATGCAAACTCTACCATTGCACTCTGATATACAATCAGTTGCTGTACGGATTAAACTGCCAAACATCCATTTCACCATCTGTAATCTATATCTGCCTCCGTCTCATGACTTCTCTCACAATGAGTTAGAAGATCTAGTTTCCCAGTTACCAACACCGTTCCTATTGGTGGGAGACTTCAATGCGCACCACCCGCTGTGGGGTTCAAGTCGCGCTTGTGCGAGAGGTACACTTATTTCCGATTTCTTAGACAGTCACAACCTAGCTCTCCTCAACACTGGAGAGCCTACATTCATTTCTGACAGTCATAACAGTTTTTCACACCTTGATCTTTCAATTTGTTCACCTCAATTGGCAGTTTCCTTACAATGGAATGTCATCTCTGACCTATACTCTAGTGACCATTTCCCATGTCTTATTAGTCTCTTGACGCAACCTACATGTTCCTCACGTATGCCCAGATGGCGTTTGGACCATTCCAACTGGAACCTCTACACCCAGTTGGCTGTCTTTACCTACAACGAGCACGACTCAGTGAATAATTTGGCGCAGCATCTCACGGAGACGATTCTCTCTGCTGCTGAACAATCGATTCCGCGGTCGACTACACACCCCCGTCGATTTCCCGTCCCCTGGTGGACGGAAGAATGTCGGAATGCCATTCGTGCTCGAAGGCGTGCACTTAGGGTTTTCCAACGTCACCCTACTTTGGAAAACCTAATCGAGTACAAGAAAATGCGCGCCAGGTCCAGACAAGTCATTAAGGATAGCAAAAAGTCATCATGGAGCAAATTTGTAGCTTCATTTAACCGACACACACCTTCCTCGGTTGTGTGGGATAGATTAAGGCGTGTTGCAGCTAAAACGACCCAAATGCCAATAGCGGGACTAAAAACAGCCACAGGAGCTGTTGTTGATTCATTTGAAGTGGCTAATACCTTTGGCAGTGCTTTCGCACAAGTGTCTAGCTCGGAAAACTACTCCCCTGAGTTCCTTCCATTTAAAACTCAGGTGGAATCTCAAGGCTTCTCGTTTCGTTCTAGAAACGTAGAAGATTACAATCGCCTTTTCACCATGGCAGAACTGGAGTATTCCCTGAAATCTTCGCGATGTTCAGCACCAGGACCGGACGGTATTCATGTACAAATGTTACAACGGCTCTCTCCTGAAGGTAAGGCATTCCTGCTCGAGGTCTACAATCGTGTTTGGGTTGACAGTATACTCCCAGAAAATTGGCGGGAGGCCACCGTTATTCCCATCTTGAAGGCTGGGAAGGACCGTCATCTTCCCTCCAGCTATCGTCCTATTTCCCTCACCAGTTGCGTTTGCAAGGTGATGGAACGCATGATCAATGGACGATTGGTATGGTGGTTAGAAAGTCGTAACCTACTGACTAACATCCAGTGTGGTTTTCGACAACGCCGTTCAACTGTTGACCATCTTGTGTCAATATCGACACAGATAATGGACGGCTTTATGAAGAACTGTCAAACCGTTGGCATATTTTTCGATCTTGAGAAGGCTTATGATACGTGCTGGCGAGCAGGGATTCTACGTTCCCTGTATGCCTGGAACATACGTGGACGCCTACCACTTTTCATTCAGGAGTTTATGAAGGACCGCTTTTTCCGAGTAAGGGTCGGCTCGGTTTTTTCTAATTCTTTTGTTCAGGAGGAGGGAGTACCTCAGGGTTCGGTGCTAAGCGTCACGCTCTTTGCTATAGCAATTAACTCCATCTGGAAATGTGTTCCACCTGGAGTTTCGTCATGCCTATTCGTAGACGACTTCGCTGTCTATTGCACTTCTCAGCGCACGGCGTTCTTACAACGGCGCCTGCAGCAATGTTTGGACAACCTTAGAGAATGGAGCGTGAGAAACGGCTTCCGTTTCTCAACTGAGAAGACAATCTGCGTTAATTTCTGGCGCCGTAGGAGACGATTACCACCTTCGCTCCGCTTTGGTCCAGATGAACTTCCCTTCGCAGAAGAGACGCGCTTCCTGGGTTTGATCTTGGACAGGAAGCTTAGTTGGTCGTCGCATATTGCACAGCTAAGAGCGAGATGTGACCGTTCCCTAAATATTATGCGAGTACTGAATGGCAAATCGTGGGGAGCGGATCGGACGATTTTGTTGCGAATATATCGCGCATTGGTCCGATCCAAGCTAGACTATGGGTGTATTGTTTATTCGTCAGCACGACCATCTGTGCTGAGAAGATTAGACGTGGTCCATAATAGGGGCATCCGCATTGCAACAGGAGCTTTTCCAACAAGCCCAGTGGTGAGCCTTTACGCCGAGTCCGCAGAACCTCCTCTGCAATATCGGCGTGAGATTCTCTTGGCAAATTATGGTTGTGCGCTTAGATGTATGCCTAAGCACCCAACGTTCGCTTCTTTTTTCACCACCACGCTAAGAGAACGATATAGAAATAGCTCCCTTAGTCTAAAGCCTGCGGGGTTCCGTTTCCAAGAGCTCCTAGTGAAGCTTGGAGTGGAACTGCCTGTGATGTTCGCCAAGGGCGAGAGACTTTACCCCCCTTGGGTATCTGGTACGCCCCATGTAGATCTTGGGATGACCATACACCAGAAGTCCACGATGCCTATTTCAAGTATCCGCACGTGTTTCTTAGAATTTTTGTCAGGTTACTCTGACCGTAGGCATATTTACACCGATGGATCAAAGAACACCAACGGTGTTGGATGTGCTTATGTTTATGGAACCGAACCATATACATTCGGTTTTCCAAATAGCACTTCCATTTTTACTGCAGAGCTTTATGCAATTTATCGAGCCGTTTTGTATGTTCGCCGTCGTAAATTAGGTGACTGCCTGATTTTGAGCGATTCCCTTAGTGCACTGCAGAGCCTTTGTCAGTTGTACAACCCCCACCCTATTGTACAACGTATCCAGGATGCCCTCCATGTTTTACACGCTTCTGGTGTTGATGTGGTGTGTGCATGGATTCCTGGTCACGTAGGTTTGCCTGGGAATGAAATGGCAGATTTAGCAGCAAAGACGGCAACTACAGAACCCAGAATTATCATCTCACGTGTTACTTCGGAAGACTTTAGGCTTGAAGTGCGGAGAGCGGTGCTGTCGTCCTGGCACGACGAGTGGTCAGCTCTCCGCGGTAATAAGCTTAGAGAAGTGAAAGAACTTCCGATAAACTGGGTAACTTCCTGTCGCACATCTCGTCGCGAGGAGGTTAATTTGGCTCGATTAAGAATAGGGCACTGCAATTTTTCGCACGGTTACCTATTTAAAAGGGACCCTGCGCCTCTATGTCCGCTGTGTGACAACGTTTTGTCGGTTCGCCATGTGCTCCTAGAGTGTTACTCTCTAGCGTACCTTCGGGATTCTCTGCAGCTGCCTGCCAGACTTGCAGAGGTCCTAGCGGACGACAAAACAGCGGTTGATAGAGTTTTTAATTTTTTAGCGCAGTGCAATATAAATTTGAGGATTTAAAATTTTTAATTATCTGTTTCTGATTTTGGACATATTTATCACCTTGTTTCATATCTGGCTATTGCCACTGCTTTTTACCTTTGTATATTTTTCTTGTTGCTAGTATTTTTATTTTTTGAGTGAAATTTATATCTGGCTATTGCCATGAGTCTGTTAAGGGCGCTGATGACCTAGAAGTTGAGCGCCCTTAAACCAAATCTAATCTAATAAAACATGCAAGATTTTGGAAAATGTTGGATTTTCTCACAAGGGCACAATTTATCTCAAAACCTTTTGTGGCATTAACCATTTCCGAGATATTCTTTATTATTGGTTCGAATTTTATAACAAGTACTTTTTTCAAGAAGTCGTTATTTGTTTTTCTCGTGACCATACAAAGAATGGGACTCCGAAGACATTACATACTGAATGCCTTTTTAAATACCCGAGTATCGCTTAAGCCTCCGATATCTTCCATATATCTACAGTGAAATGTAAACGTTTATCTGGATTAATAACAAATAGATAGAAGAGTAAGCTTTTGTAAGATTAGTTAGCGGAAGAGAGTGTGAATATAAAACGTAGTATTGTGAAAATGACAAGCCCAGTTACTTTTTCTAGCACTTTATTTCCCTTCCAAAACTGACTTACAGAAACAGTTTTCTACTTTATCCTTAACACAATCAACAATTCGTCGTGAACTTGTAACTCCCAGTTGTTCTGTCCTCTCGTAACCTTGACGCGCACTTCACTGTCCTTTTACCCACTCTTCTAGCATCTGGCCTCGTTGATCACACTCACTAAAACCTTTTCACACAACAAACAACTCCGACGCAACTATCGAATGTCCAAAATTGTCTCTGGCGATATCACATTTTTGTCAACACTGACTGACTATACGCACGCACGCGCACACACACACACACATACACACACACACACACACACACACACAATTAGAACTGCTAGCAGCTGTCTCGTTCAGCTCTTAACAACTCGCTCCTCGTGTCACCACATTCGTTTACATAGGCGAAAATGACGTAGTGCGAATTTTTCTAGAAAACCTCTTCATAAACAAGTCCGGCACGCGAACAGTTTTCTCTAACATCCGCGAAAAACCTTTGTTCCGGCCCGCTCATTTGTTCGCGCAGTGGTATAAGGTAACTTTACCTTGAGCGTCTCTTTGACCCAATTTCTATGACTTCTTCTATACAGGGCGGAAGGTACTGCTTCGGTCTTGCGTTAACCAGGGATTCTACATGAGTTTAACAAATATACCCAATACAATTGTCAATAAAGAACCGTTCCGCCGGAGAAAAAAAGTGTCAAACATTTAGAGCCATCCAGCTTCTTGGTGAATGGAGATAAATGGTTTATCATTTCACTAGCTGTCGCACAAACATTGAACAACGCTGTAATGCATTTCTACCTTAATTCGAATGAACATAGTCACAATTTATAATGTTTAAAATGTCGTGCAAAGTTTCATTTGGCAACGTCCTGTTAACATTAAATTGTGACTACATTTATAAGAATTAAGGTAGAAATGCACCACAGCATTGTTCACACAATGTTTGCGCGACACTCATTGAAATAAAAAACTATTTATATCCCTTCGTCTAGAAGCTAGATGACTCCAAATATTTGACACAAATGATTTTTTTCGGCGAAACGGCTGTTAATTGGCAAATAGACATATTTGTTACTTTGATCATGTAGAATGCCTAGTTAACGTATGGCCCAGGCAGTACCTTCCACCCTGTATAAACTTCGTTTTAGATAGCATAGCTATTCGTATATCCTTTAATTGTTTCTCAGTGCAATATTAATAATGGAAACGACAAGCTACATTCTTATGTTAAACCTTTGCTTATAACAATTTTCTTGTGAAATATTATTTAATTCGGCGAAGTGGCCGAGAGCACAATAACGGCGCATTGTTATTCGTCATGCTGTAGCAGTTTTTCACTAATGTCGCAAAGCAGTAATAGCTAGGCAGTATTAGCAGCGGAAGCACATTAATGAGCCATTACAGGACTCGGGGCTCGAGGAGCGGGATTTGTAGTTTTTAACTCTCGTAATGTTCTTTCGCACCTGCTTTAGTTTCGCATCGTACTTTAATACAAAGTAATTTCTTATGAGTAATGCTAATGGCTTGTGTCTCGCGCATGAATTGTGCGCTTCGCTCCGATATTATACCAGCACATTAAAACAAAACAAAGCACACAAAAAACCTCCGTATCCCAGCAGTAGCACAATTAGAAAAGTAATAAATAGAAGAACGTAATAGCTATTTTATAAGATGTATTTTTGTATTTCGATTCATATAACTTGGTCTTTCCTTTAACAGTAACATTTGTAGGGCAATAACGATTGGAGTATTGCAAAATGTACAGCATCTGCATGCTTTAGCTATTAAAACCATTAATAAACTTATTGCTATAATATGAAACCCTCAGTAAACGTGGAGTCTCCTATGGTCCCTCCAAATACTCAATAAAAGGCTTAATTCCGGAATTTCCCTTTTGGTATTGTATTCATACAATGGTATCCAATATATTATTGATATTTTGCAATGATGAAATTATCGTCATCTGCACATAGGTCCGTGGCCTAATTCCATACTGAGAGAAACATCTGTAGAAATGGTTTTATCAGGTATTTTCTTGGAACTACAATAGGAATAGGACAATGCACTAGGATCAAGTGTTGAGTGAAATCTTTTAAGAACGCTGGCTTTGTTATGACTTTAAAATTTCACCTCTTTGCATGACTAGAATGAAAAACAAAAATAAACAAATAAATAAAGAATAGTGTCTATCCATTTCATAAAGTATATACAAATTACATAGTTCGAAAACTATTTCTTGTAAAGGGTAGTTTGAAGAGGGAATTCGCTTGAAAATCTTCGTATCGCATTTTTGACGATGCTGAACTTAAAAGCCAAGTTTGGTATTTAAAAAAGTTTTGCCTCTTGAGTTATGGAGCTCACAAACACAATTTTTTATTTAATAACTGTATTATACAATGTTATGTATTTTGCAATTTTGCTACTGAAATATAAAACAATTCAAAAAAATTACATCACTGGTGTTGAGGATACAATTAAACAATAATTGCACTCAAAGTCTAAACTAAGAATTAACACTGATATGCAGAGGAAAATAACACTACAATATTTTATAAGTGGAGGTATGTATGGCACTTTCTCTTCAGTCTAAGCTGCGGCCGTTTTTTGCCATGTTCTGCGTAATATCGTTCAGTAAAGAGTTCTGGTAATCGATGAATGATGTGGACAGACGAGTATAGGAGGACAGGAGTGTACACTCAAGAGGAGTGCGAAGATCTTTATGAAGTGCCGAATTGCGAATGTACCAAGGAGCATCCGCTATGATCCGAAGAACCCGATTTTGGAAGGTCTCTATTCTTTTGAGTTCTGAATTTTCTGAATTTGAAGCCGAGCCCCAAATAGAGCATCCATACATCCAGATGGGTTTGATTAGACATCAGATTTTTACTTTCTCTACTACGTGTAGTAAAGTAGAGCAAGTATTACGAAATTGTGTGTAACCATATTTTAATAATTAACCTAATGCTACAATAGATATTGAGGTAATTCAAACGATATATTGAAGAAATACGCAATGCTTTCATATAATACAATAATCAATAAACTGAACATTTTGACCAAAATCTCATTCCCTATCGGTAATAAATGTAAGGAGCAAGATAACTAGAAGTAGTACTTACTAACAGTGGTATTATCTTCATAATTGATGAAAAGTTGGAGTAGTATTATTTCTTGTGGACACGAACCACCAGTCCATTCTGTACTTTGACTTTTGAAGTACTTTCGAGACCATGGCTTTGTCTCGTCGACACCGTCTGGTGACTGCTGTCTTACATGGCATTCTGTTGGCAGGCTGAGAGCAGCCCGAGGTGTGCCATACGTTTACCTACCCATTTGGAGTTTAACCACTTTCATGACGGGATGTGGGGTTTTACAGGGTGACGGATGAGGATGCGGTTGAAGGGCCTGTCTGACATTGTGGATCCTCTTCACCTATACACTCCAATTCTGAACTATGGCGAACTCTGGTGGTAGTTTCTTGAACCTCTTCTTCAACCATCTGACGGGGGAGTTACGTCTAACCTTTAAGCACTGCAACACCATATCAGTTGACGGAATTTCAAAATTAACAGCTTTGTATGAATTGTTGTAAACGAAAATAGTTTTCCATATATTTAATTGTGATGAAAGTTGAATATTTTTAACAA
The DNA here is from genome assembly GCA_030765045.1 of Tenodera sinensis. NCBI lineage: Eukaryota > Metazoa > Arthropoda > Insecta > Mantodea > Mantidae > Tenodera > Tenodera sinensis. Next base: position 96,233,514 of record CM060968.1, on the reverse strand, counting down.
TTTAATTTATTTGCCTATTTCATGTTGTGAGGTCCAAAAATGATGAGCTACAGCTGATTTGCCGATTCCTTTAAGTTTGATATTTCTTTGGTGTTCTGCCAACCTAGTCTGTAAATTTATTTTTGTTCTACCTACCGACTTTTCGTTTTTGAGTTATGTTGTCCACAGACTGCCAGACAGACAAGACACACACACACACACACACACACACACACACACACACACACACACACACACACACGGACCTTTTTCTAAAAATTTTTTTTCAGGGGGTCTCAAAACATATATTTCAGGTGAAATCTCAACATCAAATTTTTGGGTGGAATACAATACTTTCTCTACTTACCAGTAGAGAAAGTAAAAAAAAAAAATATTTAAGGTGAAGTAATTCTGATTAATGCAACATGATGTTAATGAAATTCATTCTGTGATATCTTCTGGGCCTATCCTAATGGAGGTTAACCACTGGTTCAACAGCTCTAAAATATTTTCTATTGGTACTGAAGTAAGCAATGCTTTTATATCAAAGGATACTAAAATATCATCTTATGTTTCCCAAGGCTTTATATTTTCAATGAACTCTATAGAATTCTAGATGCTATGTGATTTAAGTTTTTCAAAAGAGTTAAATTTTTAACTAGGCATTTTGATAGTAAATAACAAGGAGAACCTATAATATTGATAAGCAATTTAAACTGGGTATCATTGGATTACTGCACTTTTATTTCTTTAGGACCTCACAACATGACATAAGCAAAGAAATTAAATTGCTAAAAAAATGTTCAACTTTCATCACCAATTAAACACACGGGAAAAGATTTTGATTTACACTAATTCACACAAAAATGTTAATTTTGAAATCCGGCCAATTGATATACTGTTGCAGTGCTTAAAGGTTAAAAGTTGCAGAATTTCCCGTCAGACGGCTGAAGAAGAGATTCAAGAAACTACCACCAGAGTTCGCCGTAGTTCAGAATTGGGAGTATATAGATGAACAGGATCCACAATGTCACCAAACGCTGAGTTCTTCAAAAGTCAAACTACAGAATGGAGTGCTGGTTCGTGTCGACAAGAAATAATATTGCTCCAACTTCACATCAATTATTATTCTTTAAATCAATTGCACTTCTTCTTTTCTATTGAAAACTGAATTTTGGGCTTACTCGTGTGAGAGGTATTGTGCGTGTGAAAGAGACAGAAAACAGCAGACCTCTAAAGTAGTGCACGTGTGGGACTATGATGGAACATGCAATGCCGCAACAAGAAAAACAATTTTCCGAAGCCTCTGCATCAATACGTTACCAATCAACTCCTGCAATACCCCTCCCCCTCCCGTATACAGGTCCACCAGTTTGAGATACGCCGCCAACTTTTCTCTTTTATGGTACAGCCGTAACGGGTTGCGGGCCGTGGGTTGCATATATACGAGGGACACTAAATTACGGAATGCCAAGCATTTTCGTGGCTTATCACAAAGATGAGTAGTAGAGACGAAATGTTTTATGTCTTTTTGTGCGAGAGGAGGAAAAAAGAGAGCATCAATATTTGAAATCGATAGTAGTCGTAGTGGCAGGAGCAGCAATGAAACGTGGGTAAGTTTTCGATGTTCTCGAAATAGGATTTCCAGCACAGCCAGTGATGTACGGTAATGTTACGGTCCCGACTGGGTGTACTATCTCTTACAGAATGGCCAGTTCCGTTTCATGACAAAAAAGTAGTAGAAGTAGTAGTAAGAGGAAGAGAGAAGAGAAATAATCGAAAATATTGTTTTCCGATACGAGCTGCAAAACGATGGAGTTAAACTGTAACACTGCCATTGCGCAGCAACTAAATTGTGCAGCAAATATAACGTACTGCTGCAAAGAAAAGAAAGAAACATAGGTCTTGGAGCTTTGTGTGGTAATGTGCGTGACAATGGAAAACAGTTTTCATTCTGATTAAGAGACAAATACCTATGCAATGAAACCTGTTTTCTTGCGCTGAACCGCCACGCACATACGGATGTTTTGTTTCACTGAAACGTTGTGTTCCTTGGAACCAAGTGAAGGCGACGATAGGCTAAGGGAGCCTACAGCCCACGAAAACAACTTCTTGTCAGTCAGAAAAATGCCAACACACTAGAAACGTCCTACCCTCATTATAAGAAACGTACACTGCTGCGGAACACCAATTAACATAGCTTTGTGCAACCGTCCGTAAGCAGTAATATGTGGTTCATGTTTATGAATATCCTGACAATATCAGCAATGTCTGGTGATCTGACGAATGTGATTTTTATTCATTAGCACTTGAATAATCCAAATTGTGTAAAACCGTGCCCATATGGCATTGAGGATGAACATGGAAACAGCAAAAGTAAAACCAGACCTGTACATATGTCAAGTTACTGAACGTTTTTAAAGGTATTTGGTAACATTTTGTGAGTTCAATAAAGTCACGTGGAACAGCAAGTGTTTCAACAATCGGGGACAATCCCCATACTGGTAAAGGAAATCTACTCCTACAGCAACAGCTGTTTCTTGGTCGCTCATTAGAAGGCGATCATTCCCTACATTGCACGAAGTCCTGATCGTGAGGATCCTGATTAATTCTCCCTCCTTCTATGGGGAGGGAGTGTAATTGAATGAACATTGCTTCATGCTCGTCCCATCTATTCTACACGCGCTACATGAAAACATCGAACAGAACCGCACAACCAGACGAGAGATCAGTGTGATGCTATGGAGTGCATAGAAGAAGGCATAACCAATGACGGAAGACATGTAGAATACATAGTTGTACAATAATTGTGACATTGTGGGATACAATCATTTTGATTACCCTTTATGGGCTACCCCACAGGTCGCAATTTTGCAAGTGTTAGTTTCAGACAGTTTGACACAAAGAATGCCTTAGGATATCAACCTGGACTCTTATGCAAGAAACAATTATACCGCGGATCACTTGGTCATTCTGTCAAACCTTTAGGTTAAGATGTAGAAGTTCCAGCCTGGGACTTGGAGTTTCTGCGCGTATAAAATATTATGTAACACTGTTCTAAATTCTTGAATATTTCAATATATGTGCTTATGTAACTAATCTTGGTAAAACTCTTCATCCTCAATTCTTGACTTCCGAAATATACACATAGTTCTAAAAGCAGAAAGTGCGCGGAACTTACACCAAGCCTACAGGAATTCCTTTATTAAATCTTCTTCTTTCTTTACTGAACTTAAATCTTTGAAACCACCCACGCATCTCCCGTTTTTCTTGAGTGCGACCTAGCTCGAGGTCCATATCAAACACCTCTCTCAATGCTTTTAATCCAGGTAACAGAACATTTCACATGAAACAACTTGCCAACGCAACGCCTGGAAATGGAGTTGACATTTTTTATAAGAATGCACAAACTTTGTCCGTACATTCCAAATTTAGTTGAAATCGGTACAAAATTCTGGGTAGTCTAGCTGGAGAGCGTCCTGCATTGTTCAGTTTTTTAGGGGAATCGCGTAGGCAGCTAAAGCTTTACACACAAGACACTGAGCCAAATGGCGAGCAATTTCTCCCCCCCCCCCCCCCCTCAGCGAACAAGCATCACAAGAGATCAGCCACTTCACTTTCCTTCCGAAGTAAGCAATGCTGATAGTATATTGCGATACAACTACCTGCATAGTCGAGAAGCAGAAAAAGTTTAAAAGTACGAAACGAAGTCATTTTGTACTTGTACTTCCGAAATTTTTTGAGTACCTACACATAGTCCATGTGTACTACATATTATTTTTGACGATAGTGTTTAATAGAATTTATAGTTAATACTAAACATCGTAAGTGTAAGTATATTTACAAATTATAGTGAGGAAAGACCTGGGCAAGACTTACATGGTAGATATCAAATATGGTTACATTCCAGGTTAGCATATAGAATATGCAAATGAATGTTTGTTTGTCCGTATGAGTTTATACCATTCATCTGATTGCGATGAAACTAGGATAAGTTGTTGTGGGTTGGTCAAACCATTTTACAAGAAATAGAACGCGAATAGTTTCAAAACATCAGTGTATCTAAAATTGACACATCGAAGTGTTATGCTATCCATTTTATTACGCATCGTACTACATTCACACGCTTTTCTCTACTCGCTTTTCTTTTATGAAGCACAATCACACCTCTTTCTCTACCCCCTCTTGTACAAACCATTGATACAACTTTCTATACGTTTGAAATATAAATGCAACGTACTAGAATCACACGTTTTCTCCACTCTTCATTTCTGAAATATAATCACATTTCCTTCTCTACTCCTTCTTCTACAAAGAATTGATACAATGTTTTATTTGACTGAAATTAGGAATGCAAACCATTAGATTTACAAGGCTTTCTCTACTCGCTCTTCTTCCAGTAGTATTTGTGGTTCTTCTACGCATAGTTTCTTTCCGGTGCTTTAATTTGCTTATTTTGTTTCTTTTTTGTTCTTTTGGTATGCTGAGAGTTTTAATTAACTCTTTGTTTAAGCGTATTAAGTAATACGTTTCAAAATGTCTACGAAGAAACATGAAACTATTGGGTAAGAGCAACCTACATAACTCCAAAAGTTGTAGGTATAAATCGTCAAACCACGGGCAACGCCGAGAATGTCTGCTAATGAACTTATAAAAATGTAAGATGATTTAATATAGTCCATGCAGTTTACATGCAGTAAACTAGGCAAAACACGGAAGTAGGTTAGGTTACCAGCACAGAATTCAGGAAATTCTACTTTACACCTTGACAGCAAGAACCGGAAATGGATGAACTAAAAGGAGTTTTCCTCGTCGGCAAGGAAAGCCGAAGATGCTTGATGGGAGTTCCTGCCATGACAAAGGAGTTTTCAAATCTCGCTCCAAACTTGTAGTTTTCTTATCAGCATAAACAGACGGTAGACCGGCGAAAGACAAGACTCCCTTTCACTCACAGAATTGGCACATCACAAGCAAGAATGCGTTTAATGATACAGAAAACGAGTTTAGAAAAATGCAAGGGTAAAATGATTATCTACCGAGGCCTTCGTAGCTTCCCCTTTTCCTCTCTTTACCCCTCTCCAATAACTGAGCAATATTCGTGCTACTGGCTGCACATTTATAACGAATGACACGTCAGCATAAAAGGGAAGTATTGATTATTTATGACGGCTAACTAAATCGTTACTCAATTGTTGCTTGATTCACAGTATGTCGTACACATCAGAAACTACACGTGGCTACATTATTGGTCTAAGGCAAGGTGATAACACAGTTCTACAAATTTCAGAAACAATGCAAATTCACACAAGTGTAATTAAATTTTAATGCCACCCAAGAAAGGTGGTTTATTGCATAGCTATTAGAAGAGAATCTTCCAATCTATTATCTTTATAATATAACATAATGGACAAACATGTTTAAAGTTATTTCGATACGAATTTTAATTCCAGTATAAATATAGGAAGAACTTGAAGGATTAAACGTTTTTATATTTTGCAATATAACATTGCATTGTTAACTGTAAAGTTTGACACGTTTTTGTGATTCTAAAGATCAGGTTAAAGCTTTTTTAATAACACAGAATCGTTTAACCCAATAAATGCTGCTTATTTCAAGCAACATTAGCAATTATTTCCATAATAAGCATTAATAATTTGGAGATAAATTTAAAGAAAATTGAAACGTGTCTTTTGTATAAGGGCAGGTGTGTCTACCCTTCACCCACACCCACCTTTCCTAGTTTTCATTACAGCGCCACGCCTCTTGCCTCGAATTGCTAAGCTGCCAGAATTCATTGGTCAGAAGTTATGCCTCGTCCCTTGCGAGACCCCGTAATACAATAAGAAACTGAGAGATGGTCCCATAGAGTGTATCTTACTAGAATCATTTTATGTGCAATTTACGAGAGATAGGATGCATTAGATGATAGTCGCTTATTAATTGCACTGGTTCATGGTAATTTGGAGGGAACTTCTTGGAACCCACGTAGCAAATTATGATGGCTGCTCATGTGTAGCACGTCAGTCAATTCTGCGCCGCGAGAATGCACAGAACGAAACATAATTCTATGTGAATGAAATGGAGCATGTGTAACCCACGTGCAGTAATGCATTTAACGTGAGCGATTTGCCAACACGTTTTCCGCGACAGTACGTACCTACGGTAATTGCTGCACACCAGTTAAACAACATAAATGGATTCATTCCAGCTCAACACTTGTAACACCCAACTAAAACAGCTCTCTCCGCGTGTGACAATCCCCTTGGCCACGCTCATTCAAAATCGAGTCGACACCCAACCACGCTGATTCAAGGAGTCTCCAATTTCACCACAACTCTACAATACTGCAAGGCTATTTAATAGGTACATTACATTTCGGAAAATTGTACTCACAACTGAAACTAAATTGGAGAAATTCTTCTTGTACTTCTTTGTGTATAGAATAGTATCCTAGTCATTTCCCCTTTTATTCCTTGGATGAGTTATAAATTCTATCAATCATCTCCCAGAGGGTCTTCGTCTTGTCCTTTTCACATCTAAAGGGTGAAGAGTTAAAAATAAATAAATTTTAGGTGGTACGAAGTTCAACGGATCATGTAACATCCAATGAACATCGGTTGTGTAAATCATGTGCTCTGAGATATCAATTGCATGCTGCTCGAATACCTCTTTTGCTGTGGTAAGTTCTTGTCTAATATTTATCTGTCCTAACAAGAGTTATAAAACTACGTTAGTCTACCGTAGACTATCATAAGTGTAGACTACGGTACATTTTGCCGTAAATACTTAAACTGGATGGGACACTAATCTATGACATTAACTCGTCTGATCATGGTTTATTAGATTCCTCCAGAAATCAAAAACGCTGAACTTTGAAACTTCTCGAAACTGAGAGAGTGTATAACTACGGTACATTAGTGTCTTAAAAAGCACTTCAAGGCTCTTCTAATATACTACAGTGACGCTGACAGTGATCACGAGTAATGTTATTTTAAACCGAAAAGTACAATTTTTATTTTCATCACAGTTTTTGAATGTGATCTGAACTTCTCATTAAATTCCTTAATTCATTGTATTTTGTATTATGTTTCTTCACCTAACAATGCCACCAATATTACCGGGAATCCTGCCATTTACCACGTAATTCATGTCCCTTAGAACGGGCTAACTGCGGCCGTTTTTAAACGTTCTTGCCAATTGCGGTATGAAGATGCTGATTAAAATTTCTACTTATATTTGAGAAGATTCCCTCATGTCTGTTGTAGCTTTGTCACACACAAAACAAATTGATATGTCCATTATTGTTTATTATATAAACTACTGAAATGTAGAAATTTCCTAGAAATGCTAATGGCTAACTTCGGCTACAAAAAATATAGTGGAAAAACAAAGTATAGTTGCATGTGTTTCCTTCGGCTCCTAGAAATGCGTTGTTTATTGTTCTACTTGTTTTTAAGTTGCGTTAAAAAATAAAAGAAATTGAGTACTAAATACTGTATTTTCTTTTCTTCAAACTTTAAAGCTTCATCATCCAAGAAAATAATTTTAGGCCAAAATTGTTTTCAAAATAAACTTATTTATCAGTTTGATCATTTCTTAGGCCTACCCATGATTTGTTTTAAAAGATGTCGCAAATGTTTGTAATGTTTCTGAAAATTAACTTTCCCTGTCTTATACGAAGGGATGATTGCAGCTTCCTCACAAACTGATTTTTTTGCGCGTTGCACACAGCCACGTTGTCTGCAAACACAAGGAAGAGTTGTTTCCCAGAATTTTTTCTCAAGCACTTTACTTCATGTGTTCCCAGAATTCAACATTTCTGCAGCATAGAATTTCTGATTCTTCTAAACCAAAAACAGCACAAGACCAAGTCTCCTGCATTGTCTCATCTACAACCGGTGAGATAGCTCTTAACCGCTTGTGCTGGAACCTCTAGAAGAAAAGAACCCAATTTGGACCAAACCATCTGCTTCTTCTAACATGTAACAGGTTTCTTCGTGTTCCATTTCATTTGAAATGTTTTTTTTTCCTATTGCCACACTCTTTCCAGATTTTACATTCAACCCCTTTGGTTACTCCATTCTTTTTCTTTCCTATGCGTGCAGATTTCAGGAGTTCGTTGCTCTTATTCTGCTTTCTTTAGTTAATATTCTCTAAAGTACGTAAATTACTGTGATACTACTTCTATATCGGATGTGTCTATGTATCTTTAATTTGGTCTCATTTTGTTCGTTTTCAGAGGTGCTAGTATAAAAAAAAAAAAAAAAAAAAAAAAAAAAAAAAAAAAAAAAACATATTTAAACATATAAAACAATTTAAATATAGTTGGTGCTGTAAGAGCAGGATGTGGAATTTTCCTGAGGTATTTTGGCATGGCCAAAGTTAACCTGAAAATTCGTACTAATGAATGTAGAACTAATTCAATGAAACAGTAACGGTTTAATCTGTTTCAATCTCAAATAACATATTTAGAGATACTTACTCATCAATTATGTGAAACAGAAATCACCTACACTTTTGTTTTAGCTAGGTATAAGTTCGTTTACACTCTTCCGAAGAGCAACCCTTATCGGTGGAACTATTATCAACTGCTATTGATGTCTACTTTACCCACCAGGATGGATGAAAAACAGCTTTGCAACTAATGCACTCCATCAGCTGTACAATAAACGTTACGAAATCGTTACAATATTAATATTCAGGCGACACAATAAAAAGGAAAGCTCAACAACCTAATGACTGAAGTTACCCAAGATGGCCGAAATTAGCCGGTGTCAAAACTACCGAACTGGACTTTCGGAAGAGCGCAACTCTAGTCCTAACCGTATAAAATTCAAACGTCAATTCACGGAAGTTTGGGATATATGTACTTACATTTTGTCATCAAGCCAAAATGATTTACTTACTGTATTTTATTAAAATTAGGTAATATTACGAAAATAATTTTTAAATTTATATATGCGTCATACAAAGTGAAGCGACAGATTGTAGAAATAAAAGTACCATATCCCTAAAGGAAACTGTTTCGCTCCCGTTCTAACCGATAAAGGGAAAACTTTCCTGCTTCGGCTGTAGCCATTTTATGATCTTATAACCCTTCCCTTTAACAGCTTCTACTATTACACAAAGTTAGCGCGTAGATAACATTCGTTAAAAATGCTGAAACATGGAATGATTTGGAGAAAATAAGATGGTTGGGGAAATATGACACAGTAACTTGGAAACTTTCTTAACAATAAAAAGAAATAAAAACAAACAAGAGGCTATTAATGTTAAGTACTTTATAGTCCAAAGAGGCAAGCAATCAAGTGAACTATTTGGTTGAACGATCCTCTTGGTGTGATATCATCCGGTACTTAATGTTTATTCGTGCGTGGGGAACTGCGGTTAGAACTGTAATACAGACTGGGCTGTGATGGTATGTGAAATTTTATTTTACTTTCTCTTGCTTAATATGCACTTCGGAAAAATTCTCTTTCAACTATTACAGATAACGATAAAAATTCTAGCTTCGGCACGAACCCACTTTCAACGGTATCCACTCGTTCATTGCGTGAGCATTGGTATTTTGTATGTTGCTTATGTATAACTGAAAAAAGACATGTATTAACATTCACATGATTTTCTCTGCCCAGTAGTTTACAAATTATTTCTACAGAAGCTTGTGCTTCCCTCTGCCTCATGTTAATCGAGATAAACTTCTACAGATGATGCTGAAATTAGGATTTCATAAAATAAATACTCAATTTAAAAGAATAAGGGATGTAATGAAGTAGGATCAATAATTAATTGATTAATAGACAATATAGTCCAGTGGAGAGAAATTATAAAATCAAAGGAATGTATTGTATCAAGTTAACGTGTATAAATTATCCTGTATAGGGAATTTGTTTCATTTTCTCCCACTGGGAGACGCCGATACCGTGAAGCGAACCCGGGTCTCCCGCTTGATAAGAAGCAGCACTACCATCGTGCTAAGGAGTCCACCATGTCCTCAATTACCAATACAAATATCTGTACCAATACCACTAGCAGAGTTCTTGTCAGATTTTAGGATTCTTCTCCATGTCTACTGAATACTGAATGCACGATACAATATTCCATCAACACACATGCGTGTACTATGTATGCATTTATGGTATTCGTCTCTCTCTCTTTGTCTCTCTCTCTCTCTTTCGCAAATAGTTGTTCAGAAATGCTTTGTTTTTATTAGGATACCCCCAAAACGTGTATTTCCCTTGAAATCTCAATGGCAGATTTTTTTGGTCTATTAGTAGAGGAAGTAATAAATAATATGCTAAACATCTGATTTTGTTCCTTGGGGTGGATGTTTTATAGAGGATATTTTTTGCTCCTTGTGAGTGAAAAAAAGTGAGCGGCACAAATCTATATTAAGAGTCTACTTTGAGAGTCGTAAACATACTAAAAACAAGTGCATTGTTTAGAAATGTTTAAGAGTGCATGACACCGTGTTATTAATATCACCACTGGAACAGAACTCCACTCTGTATAGGTGCCACAACTTTTTATTAATGCCCAAGTTTTTTGCTGTTCTTAAGTTTTGCGAGGGGAGAGAAATGGACCGTAATTAATGAGTACACTTGCGTGACACGCAATTTCTCGAGCGGATCAGGGCTCTTTAATGTATTGACACGCTCCGTGTAGATATCTAAATACCCTTCCCTTCTACTGACTTATAGCGAGGGGAAACCAACTTAAGGAAGGGAAAAAAAGTAGCAAATGAAGAGGATCAACACTTTTTTGCATCAGCTTTAAACAATAAAGTGTATGCTTAGGGAACTGCTGTGAACAAATTAATAGCTGCAGGCGTCGAAACCTTCTCCTGCATTTCAACCGGATCTTACATGCCACTTCAAACACATACTCTTTAATTGTTTGCTGCATCCTGCAAAACAAGACTAAATATTCAACGCAACAAATGTAAATGCATTACTCATTCTTACAGTACACTTGTCAACTGAGACTGAAACTCGTAGAACTTTCCTCTTCCAGCAAAATACAATATTCTGTGATGACAAAACTTTTACAATGCATAAAATGATCAGTGCAGTGAATGTACAAACATTACATATAAAAGCGCTGGAAAAATCTGTTTTATAACAATCCTTGGAGACCTTCTAGCATTGCTTCTTTATGTCAGGCATGGCACCGCGGAGCCATGTGAGGTTCCCATTCGGGAGGCTATGGGTTGGATTCCCGCGGCCTACCTTCTTTCTTCTTCTTCTTCTTCTTCTTCTTCTTCTTCTTCTTCTTCTTCTTCTTCTTCTTCTTCTTCTTCTTCTTCTTCTTCTTCTTCTTCTTCTTCTAAGCATTACAGCCCACTGTGGGCTTCAGCTTCCCTTAGCTTTTGCTTCCATTCATCCCTATCCATAGCCTTCCTTGTCCATATCCTAACATCGAGTAGTTACATTGCATCCTTTCTTACAGCGTCTTCCCATCTTCCCCTTGGTGCTCCTTTTGGTCTGGTCTTATAAAATTTTCCGTCCAAAATTGTCTTGGGGATACGTTTATCTGTCATCCTTGCCACATGTCCGGCCCATCTCAGTCTCCTTAGTTTTGTATCTTTCACAATGTCCACCTCTTTATATAGTTCGTATATTTATTTATTCCACCTTATTCGCCATCTTCCATCCTCTTGTATTGGACCGTAGATCCTTCTCAGGATTTTCCTTTCAAATGTGCCTAACATTTTCTCAGAACTGGAGTTTAATGTCCAACATTCACAACCATATATCAGCACCGTCTTGATTAATGTTTTGTATATCCTGATCTTAGTTTTTCTGCTTATATTTTTGTTTTTAAACAAATTCTGAAGCGAATAATATGTCTTGTTTGCAGCCATTATTCGAGCTTTAATTTCTTTACTTTCGTTATTATTTTGATCTATCATTGTACCTAGATATTTAAAACTGTCCACTACCTCTATCTTATCGTTGCTCATCGTCCAAACAGCATTATTTCTCTTATTATGTCTATTTTGTATAATTATTTTAGTTTTTTCTGTGTTGACTAGCCTACCTTCTTTACCCATAGTTTTTTTCGGGGTTTTCCCGGGTCACCAGACGAACACTGGGAAGGATAATTACATCCCCCGAATTTCCCGTATCCCCATTTCATTTCACCTAACTTTCAATTCAGTCTTTCAGGGTCAAAAGCGTTGGCGATAGACAATATAGCGCTGCTGTGCGGGGGATTTATGCACGTAACTGGACGGCCTTGTAGTTGCCAGTCGAAATCCATGCGGCTGATGACTGCTTGGCAAATCCTGCTGTTTAGTTGAATCTCCAGCACACGTTAGAGACCCTCGGCTCGCTACTCACCCGGGTTCCCTCACACCCGTAGGACACTCTCATTCCATCCCTCCCCCCAGGGGTCTGGTATACAATAGCCAGCATGGGCTAAGTGTGGAATCCCCTCCACCCAACCTCTCTATGTCCCTATCAGACATACTAAAATTCTTCCCGGAAACACGGACTAAATCTATTAGAGTACAAAAAACCTCTTCCTAACTTATACATAGCCTTTTTGTCCACATTTTACGCTTGATACGATGAACTAAAAATAAAACGTCCAAAAATGGGAAATATACCGCTGCCATATATCATGAATAGGATAAACAATTGTGATAAAATTGACTTTACAATAATTCGTGTCGTCCAATTCGGTCTGAGTGTCTCACTTGGTTAGGCGCTGGTCTGCTGATGACCAGGTCGCGGATTCAAACTCGGCCTAGATCGATGGCTTTTAAGTGTGCTACGAGAGGAAATTCGACATACGGGCGGCACTGATCAGTAATTCACAGCGTCGTTAAGAAATAAAATATTTACCTTATTCATGTCTTCCATTATCTACTGAATATTTGCGACCGTTTACAATTCATCGGTTACTAGAGATCATAAGTGGTAAGGTTTAACTAACCCCATAAACTATGCATTTTGTTGCTGTCCAGTAAAGTGGAACATATTCGTGATGAAGGATAGACACATAGATAAGTTCTATAAAAAGTTATTATTATTATCATTATTATTATTATTATTATTATTATTATTATTATTATTATTATTATTATTATTATTATTATTATTATTATTATTATTATTTACTTAAGACAGGTTTAAGGATTTTTTTATTCAGGGTTACATTCCAGAAGAAGACCGCAACGCTTTTGAAATGTACAAACTCACAAATTCTTAACACGTGGCATAAAAGCTAAACAAAGACCACCTCTAACCATACAATTCGTTTCCATAGTTAATTTACAGATCGCTAATATAACTGTATTTTACTAGGTATCTATAAGGGTAGTCAAACCGAATTAGGTAGGGGAGCAGTATAATAATCTATGCAGACCTAAATGTCTACGTGCCAGGAAGCAATTTGGTTATCGGAGGAAAGTGTTTGCTGTTCGCAGTGAGGTAACAATGAAAACACGATTGTTCAATCGTTTCGTTCAAAGGCGCTCAGGAGCGATTATTCATATTTTATGTAAAAATGGGATGTGTACACTCGCATGGCTTTCTCTACTGGCTGTTGCACAGAATATTCTAAAAACGCTTACTGTTCTATATCGATATACACGTTTATAGAAAGGTTTTGTTGCATACTTCCTTGTAGATAAAATGGGTGTAGAGAATACACTAGGCTTAAGCAATGGTCAAATGTTTTAAGAGTTGATCATTCTATTTGCATGTTCAGGACATATGAAAAGAATAACGACTTACCCTTTGAGAAAAGCACAAATATTCGAAAGTTCAAACAAGTAGCAAAGAGTATAAATGGTTAACTCCACAAAAAAGTGTAAATGACAATGTGTGTGTTTAGCGAAAACCATATTTTTTGGTGGTAAGATTTTGTTTATCTTTTACGGTTTACCAGTTATGTCAAGTCATCATAGAGGAAGGCTTCTAAGAACATTCCCAGGAAATTTAAGATATGAATTTCATATGTCCTGAAAATATCTTAAACACATGATATTTTAAGAAAAATTGTAAAGCCACTTTTGAGAAAATCAAAATTTTTGAAAAATGCTCAAGTAAAGGGTACTCTGTGGTGCAGGGATTTTCTTGAAAATCTCCCTGTCGAATCCTTAGCAGACGTCTGGTGGTTAATCTACTTTTCCTTTTATAGTCATGTTATTCATAGACAGATACATAGACAGAGAGAGAGAGAGGCACACGCCGCGCCCTCACACCCCCCCCCCCCCCCCACACACACACACACACACACACGCACACGCACACAGCCATTTTGTGTAAAAATACTCGGTTTGGATTCAGTGAGTCTCAAAACATGTATTTCCGGTGAATCCTCAATATCGAACTTTTTAGTGGACTACAATACTTCCCCTAGTTACGAGGGGAAAGTAAAAATGTAGTCGAGTAGTAGAGAAAGTCAAAGAGTGTTGCTAGAGCTGACAGTTTTACCGTACAGCCTATGGCTACTTTGCTGAGGACGATCAAGAAGGCGGTTTATTCTACTACCCAGGGTGCTAATGCGGGATCCAACAATGAAGGTCAAAGACACATGAAAGACAACGTAATCAATTGAGACATTAATGGCCCTCCTTGGGAAGTCATATAGCTAATGAAGATGATCACACCCAGAAAGAAAAGGTTATAATGAGATGTGAAGTGCCGTTGACGTGTTGAGTGGCCAACATCTTTCAATAAGGGTACCCCTGAGACACTTGCTTGAGCCAACACTGGGACTATTTGCAACCACGTATCCATGAATCACCCACTCTTCTTTTATGTGCGTAACATATTCCAAACACACAATTTCGGAAATAAACAGGGATTTCATTTTCACGTGGCAACCGTTATACTTCCTGTTACTAGTGATAAATATTTGCCGCAAAAGCCCATAATACGTCAACATGTGTATTGAAGACTGAGGGGACATTGATATGCTAATTGCCAATATGTGCTAGCCACAGTAACACACATTTATTATTTGAACTCAGGATAAGCGAAAGAATAGCAATAGTCGAAATTTGGAAGCGGAGAATGGGGAATTTGAATCAGATTGATTTAAATTTCCAGGTTTGCTCCTAACCATGGCTCCTAAACATGTGAAAGTACAATTATGCAAATAAATCATGTATCACATACTTTTTCAACCCACTATTATTTATTTTCGTAGCTATTCTACATTATTTATAAAAAGGTTTTCTCTCTACTTCTTTCTTGTAATGAACGATACTTTAAAGCGTTTCAACGCACTTTTTTCAGCTATGCAGACTCATATAGAAGGTTTTATATTATAAAACAAAGGGAGGCATACTTTGAAACTCCCTGAATCCAAAACGATTATTTTTAGAAAACACGTCTGTGTGTGTGTGTCTGTGTCTGTCTGTCTGTCTGTCTGTCTGTCTGTCTGTCGTCTGTCGCTAAAAGGATTCGGCAGGAAGATTTTCAACAAAATCCCCCCCTTTTTTTAAAAAATCTTTTTTTGTAGTGTTTAACGCCCGCTTTTACTACTAGGCGATGACACTGATGATACATGGAACGAAGATGGAGCACCGGAGGAATGAGATGGCGGGGGAAACCGGAGAACCCGGAGGAAACCCGCCCCAGCGCCACTTCGTCCATCACGAAGCCCACATGCGGTTGCCTGGGTGAGAGGCGAATGGTCTAACCCAGGCATCGGCAAACATGTACTCATTGAGGCCTCGCAACTATGACGTGTCAGGGGCAGCGCTTACTCTGCCTGCCCCTCCCTCCCTCGCAGCCTTAACTGGCACTGCATACACACCGATCACGGGCGAACTGTCCTCTCGTATTTACCTGCACTTCTAAACATGTCTGTCAAAGTGTAATTTAATACTAAGACTTAAAGATAAATTTCTGCGCCTTAGAGCGCATGTAATTATTCCTGGTCTATTAAATTTGATATCTAGAATAGCACTTTGATTATTTCTTCTCTCATCATGTAAGGAACGTAAGGTGTTTGTTGTGCTCTAAAGTTCAAAAAGGCACTCATCAATGGAACATCAAGCGGCATTATGATGCATGTCATAAGATCACCATACAATTATAGACAAGCATGTATTCATAAAGTAAGAACAAATTAGAAACTAAATACTTCACTTATCTTATTGTTTTGGTGCTGACCCTGGGGTTTCAAGCTATATCCAGCTCATTCTGATATGGCTTTGAGAATGAGCTGGATATAGCTTGAAACCCCAGGGTCAGCACCAAAACAATAAGATAAGTGAAGTTTTTAGTTTCTAATTTGTTCTTACTTTAGAATCTTGTTGCTTCACTGTTAATAGCTTCAATTTTTCCATATTTAATGTATTCATAAATTTACACCACGATTTAAAGTAGCGTAACACTGACATAATGTCTTTTATTCATTTTATTTTACTTTTTTAAGATCTAGATTGGACGAACCAAGTGCAACAGCTCAGCGAGCAATATTTAGATAATACACCTAATATTAGTTCAAATATTACAGCTGATAAACAACTTCACGCCAGCTATGCTGTTGCTTTGGAGATTGCTCAGTCACTGAGGTGTTTTAGTAATGGAGATTTCATAAAAAATGTGAGAGTAAAGTTGCCAACATAATTTTCCCTGAACAATATGTTATTTTTAATAATATTGCATTATGACCACGAACCATACAGAGAAGGATATATAAAATAGAAGAAATAGCCGAAAAAGACTACAAACCGAGGTCCATGAATTTATAGCCGTTTCTCTCGCGTTGGATGAAAGCACTGACAACGTTGACACAGCACAATTGGTAATTTTCACTCGTGGAGTCACTAACAACCTCTCGATACAATAATATATGCTTCAAGTCATTCCACTTAGGGAACATACAACAGGGACAGAATTATCTCAAGCATTTAAGAAATACGTAGAAGAAAAGAAACTGAATCTAAAAAAAAAATCTTGTATCACGATTAACAGATGTTAATTTGCGTGCTATCCTGAGAGGGGCTACTTGTGATATATCACTAGATTTTCATGGTACATTGCAAATAGAAGTGAACTGAAATATATTGCTCAAATATCTAGGCCTACCTAAAGTATCGTAGACCACTCGTAGCTGAATTCAAGTATATGTACATTCCTTATTGTACTCTGTAGCGAGCGAGTCCAGCACTGACACTGAACGAAGGTCAGTGCCGTCCCCTGTTCTACATCACGTCACGTGTATTGCGGGTTGCATGTTGAGACGTCATACTCACACCTCATTGAGTACATGTTTGCTGATGCCTGGTCTAACCACTCGGCTACGGCGCGCCCCTAAGAAAATCCCTGCACCACAGAGTATTTAAGATCACCGCCTACCAAGGTTGCGACACGAAGTTTAAAACTCTCCCATTCCAAACTGCCCTTTACATGAAGGAATTTTTTTCCCAAAAAAAGTTGGACTCTCTAAAACGTTTCCAACGATTTTGCGTAAATACCATATATTTAAGACATTTTCATAACAAATGAAGTGTCTGGGAACAGTCCCTGAAGTCTTCCACATTCTGGATTACTTTTGCAATACTAGTAAACCGTCAGAGGATTGACAAAGGTTTACTACAAACAAATGTAGATCCCCTTAAAACATACAGCTTATATCATTGTGTTGTGCTTAATCATTTCTCAGATATTCCTAATTTGTATTTTCTAATCATTATACTTTCTTCGGATGGAAAGTTATTAATTTTTCTTTCTTTTTTCACGCAAAAAAGAACTTTCAAAGCCAGTGAGTGCATTGCTCTTAAGAGTTGACTGTTTCTTAAGTTTACTGTATCCCCTAATCCCATTGTATCTAGAAGGAAATGTTACGAAAACACTTTCTGCAAGTGTTTATCACAAATCAACCTGAAGATATACAACAATAGGCGTTTTCAAGAGTAGTTTGTGCAAGAATGAGTAGAGAAAATCATGTGAATGCAATAAATATTTTGTTCCTGTCATTCCAGTAGTATGGACTTCTAATATTCAAAGAATTAGCTATCGTTTATGCCTCTTGTATCCATATTTGCTTACAACGAAATGTGTAAATGTTTTTCTTGATTAACAAAACACCACAGATAAAACTAAACTTCAGAAAGAATAGTTCGTAAAGCTATTTTTAAAAACTCTGATGTATTGCACTCACATGACCTTCTCTACTCTTGTACTAACCACTCTCACAAACTGTTACTCCTGTATCTTCATGTTAGTCGTCAACATTTGCATACATTATCTAATTGTTCATTTTCTTGTGGGTATAAGGGGAATATGTGAGTACAGTAGACTTTGAGCGATAGTAAATCTTCTAAAGCTTTGAAATTCCGTTCTATTTGCACGCGTAAGATTGCACCTTCCATTTGAGAAAAGTATAAATATTGGAAAGCTCACATAAATAACAAGGAATATCTCCGAAATGGTTCACTCTACAGAAAATTCATTTGGATATGAATTGTGTATTTTAACAATATCTACATTTGTTGTATAGTAAGATTTGATCTATCTCTTAGGGTTTACTACTGTTTAAAAGTCATGAAGAGTACGCTATAACCACAAGTTCAAAATATATATTTCATTTGTCATAAAAATATATCAGACATATGGTGGCACTTTAATCAAAATCGTTAGAGCAATTTTCGAGAAAGTCAAAATTTTCTAAACATTTTCCAGGTAAAGGATAGCTTAGGGTGGAGGAATTTTCTTCGATTCCCTGAAAGATATTAAATTTAGATACCAACTTTGGTTTTTAACCAACTTTTTGTCTGATTGTGAATTATGCTGTTCACATACATCCACAAACACACACACACACACACACACGCGCGCGCGCGCGCGGATGAACGGACCGATCTTCTTCTAAAAATGCTTTTCTTGGATTCAGGGGGCCTGAAAACATATATTTCTGGTGAAATCTCAACATCGAATTTGTGGATGGAATACAATACTTCCTCTGCTTAATATACGTAGTAGAGAAAGTAATAAACATAGTGATTAGAGAAAAAGTCGTACATGCAACACACAAATTTGTTGTCAGAAAATAAACTTAGGCTTAAATTGTCAATCTTCCAGTTTGCCTGTGCGTTTTCAGTCGTTGGAAACTACCTTAAAGCTTCATATGAACAAGATTCATATTCCCATGGATATGTTAACATTAACTATCGGAAAGGACAGAAACATTTGAATCACTCCCTTACAGGTCTTCTGCTTTAAAATTCCAACTTACAGCTAGCTGGGCTGCATTGTTTTCAAACGTCCCCTGTTTAGAATGTTGGTGGCTATTCATCATTTGTCACGCGGAAAGGAAGAGCTGCAGAGAACAAGATAAATCCTCAGAGGAAGATACGAGAACGTCGCATCATAAAGGCCTTTAAAAAATTCGAAATGGACACAGAACGCTGCTAAATTTCATGCAAAAAGCTGAGTACATGCACTTTGTATCTTTCTGATATATTTTCAAAGCTTTTTATGCCTTTCATGTTCATCGTTACTGCATTATTTTGGAATGTGATTTCACTTGAATGTATGGAACGATGACCATCAAATACAGCAGCAATACTTCTGATTCCGCATTACAGTGTGTACTTTTTCCATTTTTATTACTTAGCATCCTCTCCATGACGCTGGTGTGACGATGGCTTTGATTCAAACACTGAAAATAAAGCTTTAATTTAAAAATAAGTTTCCCATAATAACTACTACGTTGGCTGATAATCTACAGGTCTTTTCAGTGAAGTTTGAAGTAGAAAACTACATGGCAGGAACATAGGAGCGCCAGTTCAGTAACGTAAAATTTCATGGGTTGGTGCTTTATCATGGGTAAACCAGTTCTCTAAACTGAATGATAATTATTGTGACAAAATTACAGAATCCAGTCGTTATTTTTTTCACCTTATTTTCTTCCGAAACTGAATGCACATCACATTTCTCTTTTACTGACCTTAATACAGTCCACAGTATTTCGTGATGTCACAACTCAAACTGTTTTCTGCTCGTAATCTTGACTCACTTCCGTCTTTCTTCACTGTCTCTGTCTCTCAAACAGCTACGATGATACAATC